>JAOWBJ010021541.1:0-10916 GCA_028566335.1 Monarda citriodora
TGGGGAGCTGAATAAAATCTTGAGGGGAAAGGGACGAGCCTACGACACTCGTGATCTTTCATTGTGAACATCGGTTTCCGTTCCCTTCACCAACCTTAAAAGAAATTTCGTCCCGAAATTTTGCTTATCTACTCAAACAACTCGGGTACTTTCCTAACATCTTTTCTTCAAGCTCCCAAGTGGCCTCTTCTTGGCCTTGGTACTTCCACAAAACTTTCACGGAAGGAATAGACTTGTTCCTAAGCTGTTGCACTTTGCGATCCAAGATCGCCTCAGGTTGGCTATCGTAGCTTAGGTCGGGAGCGAGCTCAATCTCCTCTTGTCGGATCACATGCCTTGGGTCGTAATTTTATTTGCGGAGTTGGGACACATGACACACATTATGCACGCTACTCAGGTTTGGCGACAAGGCCAACCTATAGGCAACAAGGCATATTCTTTCTAACATCTCATAGGGCCCAATGAAGCGGGGCTTCAACTTCCCACTCACGCCAAAACGTATCACTCCCTTCAGCGGGGACACTTTTAAGAAAACCTTATCGCCTGTAGCGAACTCAATCTCGCTCCGCCTACGATCAATGTATGCTTTATGTCTATCCTGGGCCTCCTTCATTCGAATTCTTATTTACTTTATGGTGTCTATCATTTCACATATCGCTTCAGGGCCACCAATGGAGCCATACCAATAGTTGCTTGGTGGCTATTGTTGTAAGCGAATTCTACTATGGGTAGAGCGGGCTCCCAGTGACCGCTCTGGTCAAACACCACGGATCTCAACATATCTTCCAGCATTTGGATAGTCTGCTCAGGCTGTCCGTCGCTTTGGAGATGGTAAGCGGAGCTAAAATTTAACTTGGTCCCTAACTCGCTCTGCAAGCTTTGCCAGAACCACGAAGTGAACTTAGAATCCCTATACGAAGTAATCGACCTTGGCACTCCATGTAAGCAGACAATCTCTCACACGTACAGCTGAGCGAGCCTTTCCGATGTAAAAGTCACCGCTATAGGAAGGAAGTGAGCGCTTTTCATGAAGCGATCTATTATCACCCATATGGAATCGTTTCCTCTTCTCGACTTAGGTAGCTCTACTACAAAATCCATAACGATGTGATCCCACTTCCACTCAGGAATCTCTAGTGGTTGCAACTTGCCATAGGGATGCCGGTGCATCACTTTCACTTGTTGGCAAACAAGGCACTTCCTCACATAAGTCGCCACATCCCGCTTCATTCCTTCCCACCAAAACTTCCCTTTCAAATCTTGGTACATCTTGGTATTGCCATGGTGAGCGGTGTACGGGGTATCGTGGGCTTCACTCAAAATCTCGTTCTTAACTTCTTCGCTCGAGGGTATACACAGCCATCCACTCATCGTGAGGGCATTATCCGCCTCTTCACGGAACGCTCCGGGCTTTCCCATTCTTATCTCTGCTCACTTCTTCTCAAGGACCTCGTCCTTCCTTTGAGCTTCAACTATTCTCTCTCTTAAATCGGGTGCTATGGCTAACACAGCGATCACTTCTTCCCTTGCCGTAAGCGGGGGTAACACTTCTAATTTCATCTTCTCGAGCTCTCTCGCAACCATTTCTGCTTCGATATGTACACTAGCGAGCTGGGGCGAAACCTTTCAACTCAAAGCGTCTGCTACAACGTTGGCGTTTCCGGGGTGATAGTTAATCCCACAATCGTAATCCTTGACTAGCTCTAGCCATCTCCTCTGCCTCATATTGAGGTCTCTTTGTTCGAAGAAATAGTTAAGGCTCTTGTGGTCTGTATAAATCTCACATCTTACCCCATACAGGTAATGCCTCCAAATCTTTAAAGCGTGCACTACGGCAGCTAGCTCTAAATCGTGGGTTGGGTAATTCTGCTCGTGAGGTCTAAGTTGTCGCGTGGCATAAGCGATCACTTTCCGTCTTGAATCAGCACACAGCCGAGTCCGCTCTTGGACGCATCGGTATAAAGCACATACTCCTTATTTTGTTCGGGAACCGCTAGGATAGGAGTTGTGGTTAACTTCTCTTTGAGCGCTTGGAAACCCGCTTTGCACTCTGGCGTCCACTCAAACTTCGTTTCCTTATGAATCAATTGCGTAAGTGGTCTTGCTATACGGGAAAATCTCTCTATGAACCTCCGGTAGTATCCTGCTAACCCGAGGAAGCTTCGAATCTCACTTGGTGTGGTTGGAGCCTTCCAATTTTGAATCGCTTCTATCTTAGTGGGGTCGACCTGAATCCCCTTGGATGAGACGATTTGGCCAAGGAACATCACTTCGCTCAGCCAGAACTCGCACTTGTGATAAACATGGATTTTCTACGCTTTTTACAGCTCTTTAATGCCGATTATTTGATACGAATCCATTGTTTACATACGTTTTTACTTCGGTTTTCCAATCTTTTGAAGTTTGATGCTCCTTTGCGTATATTTGTCGAATTATAGGTAAAAGGAGCTAAATTCGAGGAAATTGCAGTGAAGACGTGAAAGGGCGAAAAGACGGGACGAGAAGAGAAAAACCGGACCGGACCGGACCAGACGGGGCTAGCCACCGCCCGCTGGCTAGCCACCGCCCGCTGGGTGCGCCTCTCGCGTTGAGCCAGCGCTAGCGGGGCGGTAGCCCGCGCTGGCGGGGCTGATTTCGAGGCAGTTCCGGGATTTTATTTATTTCCGATTTTTAGGGTGAAAACTACTTTCGGGAGATGAAGATTAATACACGATCTAGAACATAGGACACACAATCCATAATAACCGGGAGGGGACGAGTTTTGTGTGAAAACATTGATCCTAGGAGCTTTTAGGAGTTGCATGCATATGTCGTTTGTTAGGGATAACAATACTTGCATGTGATCTACGGTTTAATTGCTACGGGAGTAGGATTAACTTTATGAGTGATCGTTTTAAGAAGAGTCGAGTCCTTGTGTTAATTGATTAATTGATTGAAGTTGGAATAAGTTATTCATTGAAATCGAAGCCCTGGTATATTTTTCTTCTATTGATTTTCTTATTCTTCTTTGCTTCCTATTTTCTTGCTAATTAGTTTAGTCAAAATCTCTCCTTTCGTTAGTCTAAATAGAGTAAAGTAATCTAGAGTAATATTTATTGAATTTTACATTCTCCGTGGATACGACCTTGCTTCCCTACTACAATAACACCCGTACACTTGCGGCCTGTTAAAGAAAATAGCGAACAACGACCTCTACCAGGAGCAGGCTGTGCTCGCTGAACAGGTTGAGCTCGCTGAATATGAGTAGTTCGCGCAGGCCGGCGAACAACGACAGTAGTAGAAGGACCAGCCTCATCATCGGGAAAGAAATTCTGTAGGAGCTTTTGAAATGAAGGGTATTGATCCAAGATAACGGTATAGTACCGAGCAATGTCCCTCAATCCCAACAGCTTCTCATGCAACACAAGGGGTTCGCACTCCGGACTCCGCCCATATTGGCTACAAGCGTTGACTAGCTCCCGCACTTTCGAGATCGGGACACCGCCAGTCCGCTTTACGAACAGGTCATATGCCATGATCTCTTGATCCATCTGCTTAACCTCTTTGTCTGTGTCTTTCAGCTCCTCCTTCGTCTGCCGAAATTTATCTTGGAGCATCGTATAGCGAGCATGGAGTTCGACGTATTTCACCTGTGCGGCCTTCTCAAACTGCTCGCGCTCTGACATTGCTCGCTCGTACTCCTCTCTCCAGTGCACGGCTTCCCTACTAAGGTCGCGCGACGAGCTCGTACTAGCATGCACTATAGCTAAGGGTTGTGAAACCTTATTCCTCCAGAAAGCGGCCTCACTCTGTGCGACTTCAAGGGCATTATCCAACTCATTAATTTGTGTGTAGAATGGAGTGGCATCAAACATAACGGGCGAAGAAGAATGATGAACGAGCACAAATAAAAGGACAAGAGTTCAGAAATGAGATCTTTTATTTACTTTTAAAAAGCATTGCCCGAGCGGCATTGTAAATACAGTCTACAAAGCGAAGAAAAGGAGAGTACAAATAGAAGTCAAACCCTGTCTTCGGACTCGACCAGGGGGACCTCATCAGTCTTGGGCTCCTCCTCCTCTCCTCCAGCTTCCTCCTCAGCCCGAGCAAAGGCAGCCATCAACTCCTGGTCAAAGTCCTTAGATACAGACCACACAATGTCAGTGGTAAGGAGATCAGTGACCGCTTCCAGCTCCCTCAACAATGGAGACTCTTTCAGCAATAACTTGATCTCCTCGGCCAGAACATCATTGGTCTCATCCGAAGACCGCTTCGACCATCTGAAGCTAGATGGATCCAAGTCCGGAAAAGCATTCTTTGCGGCCTCTAAAGCGTCCATGGCGCTCTCTTCGCCAATGACGCTCCCAACCACAGATGCCAGCCTTGTGAAGCGACCAGAGAGGAGAAGCCTCTCGGTGAATGCCCTCAGGACGGGTCCCTGAGAAGCGACAATGGAGGTCCGGAGCTCGCACATCTCCTTCTCCTTCTTCGAAACCTCGACCTTAACCGAGGCAACCTTATCATGAGCCACAGATAGCTCGCCGCGAACTGTCTCCACTTGTGATTCAGCCTTCTCCAGTTTGGCCCGCAACTGTGCGACCTCTTCATCCTTTTCGGCTGCCACTATAGCAGCCACATCTTTCTTAAGTATGGACAGACCCTGCGAGATCAATTCATGTCCTTTCAGTACAGATTGCAAAACAAGGTATCCGTACTGTTCTAGCCATTATGAAGCGAGCACTCATTATTACTGTCTTACCTCAGCGTCAGAGAGAACCATGGTATTCACCGGATCGACGGTCACGTCGACCGCCTCCTCGAACGGCACAGTGGGAAAAATGTCCACCACCTTCGTCTCCCTCTTCTTCCGCTTCAAGGGGACTTCCGGCGGCTCATACTCCCCAATTTGAGGGGACAACCCCTCAGTCACAGTTTGCTCCGAACTAGACTGAGAAGCAGCCATCTCGCCAGCAGGTCGTTTGGTCGTCGCTTTCTTCGACCCCACCACCCTGGAGACACCCACCGCGAACAAAACATCACAGTTCATGAGTTCGCACAACAAATGGTGGATATAAGCTGAAAACTATGAAAAGATGATCTTTACCCATCACCATCTCCCCCTCGGCAGAAGGATCACGAGGGTCGGACCTCCCCCTGCACCTCTCCTTCAACCTCTTTTGGAGTTCGGGGTAATGATTCGCAGGGTTCAAACGATCCAGCGCACCAGTCCGCCGAATGAACTCCGGTATGCGGACGTCAACAGCTCGCACAAAGAAAATCTTTGTGTGCCACCCCTGGATCTTGTTCGGTGAGTCAATTTTTATGCCACGATGAGGTGTGGCATAATACCAGCTCGCCGTGACTTTGAAGATAAGGAAATTTCATATCATGTCCTGAGTCACCGGCCCTTCAACCTTAGACTCCAAAAGAGACAGATAGACGAACGAATTGGGGGTCAACTGCCCTAATGGCAGATGGTATATCTAACAAATCCCTAAGTCCTCGAGGGAGAGGAAATCGAAGAACGCTCACGAGCGAATCCTCATAAATGGTTACAAACCCTCGAGGAGGGCAGCAAGCACGGTCCTTGGGACCGGGAATAATAAAGGGTGTATCGGGGGGCAACATAGATTCCAGTGCCATAATGGCACTCCGATCAATGGATGAAGGGTAACTGTCCACATTCTCTACACCCTCCGCACCCGAATAGCTAACAGAAGAGCGCCTATACTTCATTTGCTCGGTACAATGTATATCTACAGTTTCCGGCACATCCCGCGCCTCAATGGAAAAAATAGACTTAGTAGCTACAGATTTTGTAGAAGAGGAAGTCATACTTACTTCGATCTGAGGATTTGAGGAAGGGAATCGGCAGCAACAGACACGAACGCAACAGTCGCAGAGAAGAAAATAGCCTGAGAATTTTGAAGAACTTCTCTGGATTTCTTTTGCGAGAATAATGTAAGTGTGGAAGTAATTTTCCTTTAACACTTCCCATATACACTTCAAATTCGGCGGAACGACGTGTCAATACCCTACTGGGCCGCCAACCTCGGAAGCCCAACGGGTGCATTTAATGCAAAGTAACTGGCACTGTGTCACTCCGAAAGGTGTGCTTCTTCAACTTCAATATCGGACCTCGCAAGCTCGCGGGGGCAACCAGTTCGCGAACGAACCTCTTTTCGGCGGGGTAAGTTCGCAAACTCGCGTCCACTTTGACAGGGGCAACCAGTTCGCGAACGAACCTCTTTTCAGCGGGGTAAGTTTGAAAGCTCGCATCCACTTTGACGGGGGCAACCAGTTCGCGAGCGGACCTCTTTTCAGCGTGGTAAGTTCGCAAGTTCGCGTCCACTCTGACGGGGGCAACCAGTTCACAAAGACACCTCCATACAACGAGGTATCCAACAGAACAAGCATCCATCCTCATCCCTACCTCTCTATGGGGGGGGAAATGATAGGACACGGCCTAATACCTAGGCCCAATAAACATGGACCTTGATAAGAGCTTGGCCCAACGATATCAAGCCCAAAAACGAGGGCCAGGAGATCGCAGCTCGCCATGCATCCCAGATCGCAGGACCAGTCCGCATAGCGGCCAGCTCACTCCGGACTCTTATTGCTTAAAGACTCCTACTCCAAACCCAAGTCTAAGCCTATCTCCAAGATTTACTATAGAGCGATAGAGATTCAGATATATCTCATGTAAAAAGATAATAATAAAAGGTCTAATGTATATCTCTAAGGCCCATGAAATTCCGATTATTAAGGAGTCATAGTTAGAGTATGACACTCTTTGTAATCCTATAAATAAGAGCTCTAGCATAGGAGGACGACACACACTCATACTCACAAAGCAATACAAAGCTCCTCTTTCTCTCCCGTGGACGTAAATCTACCAACATAGCGGATCGAACTACGTAAATTCTCGTATCCCTTCTCTATTTTTTTGCGTTCTTTGCATGTTAACGGACTCATAAAAAGTCGAGATCGATCATATCCCAAAATCAGGATCGGGTCGAGGATCCAGCGCCATCTCTCCCCACGCACATTATATATTGCCTCACCGATGTATTTATCTCAACTCAACATTTTTATTTCAATCGGAATTCATACAAATGAATATTAATATATTAATTTAAGTGGGAGCAGCGATAAAATGGTGGCTTCCACCTCATTTTTGTTCATCTTTTTAGCGAACCTTTCAATTCCCACTTTCACCACTACCATACAATCCTTAAAGCAAGGAGCCATTATGATTTTTTATTTCTTTCTCCATTTTTGAAGATGACATTTAAGATTATGACAGAATCTTATGTGTTTGTATCTACTTGTATACATAACTTGAGTACATATTATTGTAATGGAAATACTTTGGTTGTGATAATACAAATTAATTGGTATTTACTTTTGGAATGCGAATGTATTCTGTAATCACTATTTTAAAGGTAACATTTCCCATTTTTTATTATTTTTTTTCTACTCCTGACTATAGATATAAATACATGTAGTGAGAATATCATCATTGGATATAGCATGTCACAATATTCAAATTGAAAAATTAAACACAATTGGTTTTAGGAAAAAAAAAAAAAACCTAACCTTCTTGACTCATGCTGGAGAACTAACAAGGTGATGCAATAGCCCACTATTTTTACAAGATTGATAGTGGCATCATTTTCAAAAATAAGAATTAACTTTCGAAAGGAACTAATAAACTGGTGGCGCCCATATAAACTTGGAAACTACTTTATTTCATTTGGTTTCACCACCTCATTTGATGGCTGGTTAAAGCAATGCTAATGATAGAAGAATACTCCACGAGTAATAATTGCCAAAATTGAATTA
The DNA here is from genome assembly GCA_028566335.1 of Monarda citriodora. Taxonomy (NCBI): domain Eukaryota; kingdom Viridiplantae; phylum Streptophyta; class Magnoliopsida; order Lamiales; family Lamiaceae; genus Monarda; species Monarda citriodora. Next base: position 7,825 of record JAOWBJ010021541.1, read on the forward strand.
ATAACTAAACGGAATCTTCCCCACAAAATATCTTTTACCTTTTAATTTGCCATGTATTATTCAATGGTACATATAAATTAATCCATTTTCTTTTCTTAGATAATTATGAGACATCTATCAAATTTATTGATATCTATATTACTATATACTAGCTTGTTGCCCGTGCGTTGCGTTGGGAAAAATTAATTGTAAATTGTGTTTGTGTTGGAATGTGAATGAATTTATTAAGCAAATTAAAATTAGATGTTAGTTTAAGTAATAGTTATTGGGCCTGATAGTGAGAGTAGGCCCAAAAATAGAATTAAAAAAAATGCATCCGCCGGGAATCGAACCCGGGTCGGTATATGTAGCACTTTCTATTTTTGGTAAAAAGCGAGGGTATTTTGGACATTTCGCATATGTGTAACTTTCCATTTATAGGGGATGAATAATTATTATATAGTAGTATAGATAATTGTGTTTGTGATGGAATGTGAATTAATTTATTAAACAAATTAAAAATAAAATAATTAAATATTAGTTTAAATAATAGTTATTGGCGCGTGGTAAGCACGTTCAAGAGTCTGTTACGGATTCCCGACGGGTCGGTGACGGATCCGTCGGCATTCCGTAGCTAAAATTTGCCGACGGAAAAAAAATCCGTCGGCATTTGTATTTCCTGACGACCATTTTGCCAAAGGGCATTCCGTCGGATCTGTCAGTATTCCGTCGTGGATTAATGTTCCAGCCAATTTTTTGGCTTTGGAAGTGGAATATTGCGTCACGAATTTTACATTTTTTTGTTGTGGAGTAAGAGTAAGCCTAAAATTAAAAAAATGCATCAGTCAAAAATCAAACTCAAGTTTGTATTGTGCATTACTTTCTATTTTTGATAAAAAAGTGAGGATATTATGGACATTTCGCATGTGACAAAATGTTAACATTTCTATTTATAGCGGGTGTATAATTATTATATACTATTTTTATCTCATGAAATTAGTCTCACTTTCCATTTTAGTCTATCTCACTTATTAGTCTCATTTCATAAAATAGCAAAGAATATGTTTTTACAATTAACTCACTCTCGTTATAATTAATTATAACTACACATCTCACTTTCCTTATTTATGTATAAATTTTAAAGGGGACAAATATAATAAGATGTAATAGTAAACATAGATTATTAATTACGTAAATGTTTTTAAGCCGACTCAATATGTCACATCGTGATGTGAAATCAACATGCAGTGAGACTATATAGTAATTATAAAATAGCCTATCAAAAAAAGAGATTATATTATAATAATTGTTAAATTGAGGTTAATTGTGATAGAATTAATGATGGACGGCGGAGAAAAAGTAGTGCTGAGGTTTCTTAACGGGTTGGCAATTAATTGCTTTACTTGCACTCATAACTTTTATCGCACAAAAAAACATTTTGTTCTTCCTCTACCCTTAAAGGGTGTTTAATTTTTGTCAAAACAACTTTTTTAGTTTCTTTTAAAAAAAAAAAAATTATATTGTCACGTTGACTCACATGTATAAGTCTCTTTCATATGCTTCTTCGTCCAACATAATAATTCGATCTATATTCCTTCTTATAAGGTGTGTTCGGTAGTTATCTAGGTATAAGTGGAGATCTGTTAATTTTAACATAGCTCATTACCGTCAAATCGTGTAATTTTTAACATGAAAGTAGGGATAGAATTATATGAAGAAACAATGAAAAGTGATCGGACTTAACTGATTTTCCGGCGGGGCCGGACTTATCACAAGGCCTAGTAGGCGTGTGCTTAGGGCTCAATATTTTTGGGGTCCATTTTTTTAAAATTTTAGCATTATGCATATATTAATTATATTAATATCTTATATTCTTCTTCTATACGCTAATTAGATGAAGTGACAGAAGAGCATTACACACACAAGAATCAAAAAGCGAAAAACAACAATTATTATTATATATTATTATTATTTTATATTTTTTCGTTTCTAAATGGCCCAATTTTTTGTGTTCGCCTAGAGCCCCGAAGAGTACAGGACCAGCATTTGTTCCCGGACTTCCATGGGCTTTTATCATGGATACCAAATGGGAGACAAATGAGTAATAATACGTGATATCCCCTTATCAACCTTGCCAAACACGCTCATATAGTACATATCACGTATTTCTTTTAGTAATTACAAGAAAACATTTTTATATAAGATTTGTAGTACATTATTCACGCTAGACTTTATATTAGGTGAATCACTTCACCACCCTAATTTGAAATAAATCCCGTTAAATTAATACAAGAAAAACGGGATTTTGCTACGGAAATAGCGACGGACTTGGCCGGCAACGAACATCCTTCCTGCAGAAGTACGGTGATCAGAATTAGTTCCGTAATATAAAAGCGGCGAATATAAATTTCGTAATAAAAATGGCGACGGAAGATTTTCGTAGTATAAACGGCAACAAATATAATGTTTTTGAATCTTTCCATATACTTAGAGCTCAAAATATTTTTAATAATGCAATAAAAATTACAATATGACAAATGAAATTAGCAGCAGAGTCAGAAATTTATGATGGCGGTGGCTTTATGAGACGGGTGTATGGACGACGCGAGAAACACTCGTTTTTTCTTGAAAATTACCATGAGCTTTGTTGGAATATTTAGTTAAGGGGGAAGTTAATAAATTTCTTATATGGTTTTGATTATACCAAAGCCCCCTACTAATAATCCATGTTCTTAATTTATAAAAGAACTCCCTTTGATAGGTGTCTTGTAGTTAGTTTTGTGCTCAATTGTTAGGGAGCCAAAGTTTTAAATTCTAGATCATATACTACAAGTTACACTAGCGGATCGCTTGAAGCCTCAAAATCGCTTGAAGCCTCAAAATCGCTTGAAGTCTCAAAATCGCTAGAGGTCTTCAAATCGCTAGAGGTCTTCAAATCGCTAGAAGTCTTCAAATCGCTAGCAATGTTTCCTAGCGTTAGCGATCCAGCCACCAAAACGCTAATGGTATTCCTAGCGATTCTCTTTCAAATAGCTAGAAGACAAGATCAGACACTACAAGCTAGCATGAAAGTCTCATGCCACACTTTTGACTAGCGAACGCTAGGGACACAG
>JAOWBJ010021649.1:0-21545 GCA_028566335.1 Monarda citriodora
CTCACTCATAAGGACTTGGTGGTAACCCTTATACAAATCTAGAAAACAAAAAGCTTCATGACTTACAAGGGCTTCTACTTTTTTTTATCCATGTTTGGAAGGGCATAGCAGTCCTTCGGGCAATGCTTTTTGAGGTCAGTATAGTCCACGCACATCCGCCATCCTCCGCCTTCCTTCTTCACCATCACCGGGTTGGCGATCCAAGTAGGGTACTTCACTTCTCTTGAGGATTTGTGCATCAAGAAGTTGACGCACTTCGTCGTGTATGACCTGGTTTTTTTCGGATGCGAAGAGGCGTTGCTTCTGCTTGACCGGCCTGACGCCGAGATCGATGTTCAACCGGTGGGTGATAATGTTGGGAGATACCCTGGTCATGTCTGATGGTGACCAAGCGAAGACATCACTGTACTCGCGCAGCAGTGAGATAACTCATTCTCTGAGTTGAGGGGTGCCCGCATAGCCAACTTTGACGACTTTGGTGGGGTCTTCGTTGCTCAATGGGACCTCATCTACTACTTCGTCATGCACAGGTACGTCTTCGTCCTCGTCTGCCTCTGGCCGGGGTTTCTGTACTTGCTATGCATGTGGGTGCTGGGCTGGCATCTGAGCTTTTCTTAAGGCAATCTACATGCATACTTTGGCTCGCTTCTGATAAATCTTACCATGACAATTCCTCCCTTCGTAGGGATCTTGATCATAAGGTGATAAGTGGAGTACATAGCTCGGACCGCGTTTTGCCAGTCTCTCCCTAAAATGACATTGTAGGGTGAGAAGGCTTTAACGATGAAGAATGGGATAACAGCGGTCGAGCTCATATGGGCGATTCCTACTGTAACTGGGAGGGAGATAACTCCGTCCGGGTGAGTTTCTTCCTAGACGAAGCTTCTAAGTGGTAAAGGAGCCGGCGTGAGATGAGCCTCCTCAAACCCTAGTTTATCGAAACATTCTTTAAAAAGAATACTCACCGAGGCTCCGCTGTTTATGTACACTCGGTGTACTAATTTGTTGGCAACCCCAGCGTGAATTACCAAGGCAACCTGATGGGGGACAATTGCCGGGACGGGGTCCTTATCCGAGAAAGTGATAGTCTGATCTCCCTTGAACCGTTTGTGAGTAGGTTCCTCCCTTGGTGGGCCCCGAGCCTCGGCTTCGATGGATGATTTGGTAGACCCGTTCAGGAGCCCAATAATGGTTGTGATTACTCCGTCAAAGGCAAGTGCGTCATCCCCCCCTTCAGGATCCTGCTTCGGCCTCTTATCAGCCACGGTGTTACATCCACCCCCTCCTCGTTGCCGATTCTTCCTCTTGCCATTGTTCTGACCCTGGGATAACTGGTACTTTTTTAGGGTCCCATCTTGTACGAGACTCTCAATACTAGAGATGAGGTCTCGACACTCTTCGGTATCATGGCCATGGTCCTCATGGTACGCACAATACTTGTCTTTGGATCGCCGCTTGGACCCTTTCAACATTGGACGCGGTGGCTCGAACAAGTTGGTATGGAGTTCATAAATCTCAGCACGGGACTTGGTGAGGGGAGTGTACTGCTGACCCGGTTTAGGGGTATTATCAACACGAGGTCCGAGCCTTGACTCCAAAGGACCTCGCTGAATACGATCGAGAGCACTTCGTCGGTTCTGATCTCGGTCATCGCGACCACCCCGCTTCAGTGCTCGCCTTTCTTCTTCTCCGATGGTTCGCCCTTCTCTGCTTCTCGCTTCCTGCGATCAAAGTCATCCGCTCGAGCGAACCGATCTGCTATATTCCACAATTCCGAGGTTGTTCTCGGCTCAGCTCGGACTATCTCCTTGTAGAGGGCACCAGGCAAGATGCCATTCTGGAAGGCGGAGATGAGTAACAGGTCGTTGATGTCTTCGATTTTTAAGCTCTCCTGGACGAAATGAGTCATGAAGTCGCTGATGGGCTCGTTTTGTCCTTGCCGGATGGTCAGTAAGTGGGTCGAGGTAACTTTGGACTAAGCCTTCTGGAAAAATCTCCGGTAGAAAGCCTTCATCAAGTCCCGGTACGACTTGATGTTGCGAGGTGGAAGGCTATCAAACCACCTCCTCACGTTACCTATCAACAATTCCGGAATTATATTGCACATGTGTGTGCCAGTTAAATTCTGGTTGATCGCGTTGTATTTGTATTGGGATAAGAAATCCTGGGGGTTTCTTATCCCATCATAAGGCTGAATGTTCAGTACTCTGTACTTCTCCGGAAGGGTGCGCCCACGATGTCGATGCTTGGGGGGTGGCGAGTATGATCTCGCCTATCCACCTGATAGTCCTGATCCCGCCGATTGGAGTATTGTCTATCATCCTTGCTCAGGACTTTTAGGCTAGGTTCAGGATTTCGCCTCGGATGAGTGGATGCAACGTCTTCTTCATGGCGACTCCGAGGAAGAGGTCCCTCCTTCCGTGGTTGATGGGGATCTTGTCCTCATCGTATATACTCGGCGAGCTTGTCGCGGTTTTCCTCGAGAAAACCCTTGATCGCCTCGTCAAAGTTCTGGGCAAGGAAACAGCGATGATCCTTTTTGCCCTCGTTCTTCTGTGAGGGAGACCCTTCGCTGATGATGGAGTATGGCCCAATACCCTCGGCCTAGTTACCAGGCCCAGCCTATCCTAGACCCGAAGCAACTGGTCCAGTGAGTGTCTTGGACCTTTTCAGCTCACCAATAGCTCGGCAAGTCACCTCGCTCAACACCTGGTTTTCATCCAGCTACCTCGGCCCTGCTGAGGTATCACTTATACCAGAAGCAAGTCACAAATACCTCGGTTCCACCGAGGTATCATCGGCGCCCATGAACAGGTTACAAACACCTCGGTCCCGCGGAGGTGTTACCTGCGCCTGCGGGACGGTTACAGCTAATCCCGAGATTTCCGCACGTCTCTCCCATTATCTTGGAAAGCCATAATGACCACCCATGATGGTCTTGGATCAAGGGGTTGTTACCGAGTATCTTGGCAGATACCATACCCGTCCATGAGAGGTTGGTGGGCCACGAGACATGGGCTCGGCTAAGCTCATGAAAGAAGGATATTCACATAAATAGTTAGTTCATGTTGGAATAACACACGTTATCTTGTACTCGCCTTTTACACATTTGAGCAATAAAATATAAACACCCTTTTTCCCCGTGGATGTAGATCTACTTCAGTAGATAGAACCACGTTAAACCTTTGCGCTCGTTTCTCATACTTTTACTATTATAACCTCTCTTAAATTTAGGGATCGATCACTGGCGCCGTCTGTGGGAACTAGAAATTCATGACCCCCCTACTCAAAAATTCCAGATTCTATAATAATGGCCATCACGCGTGCGAACAATAGAGGAGGCAACAACGGAAGGAGAGGACCTGGTCACCAGCCAAGCAATGAGCCCGCTCGTGGAATTGGTCTTGAGGGTGTGGAGACCCTTGATGATCAAGGCAATACTCGCAGATCAAGTAACAGAGATCCAGGGCCGTCTAGGAGCCGGAGGCAGGAGCATGAGGTTGATCAACCTGATCTCAATGAGGCTGTCCGGAGATTTCTGGATGAGAGGCAAGGGGAATTCGAGGAGTTCCTCCACCAAGGGAGGGTGCCACCACGACAGGAAAGGGAGGGTGAGGCTACATCCTTCCCACCAAGAAACCGGGAACCGGAGCCCTCTCGGCACGACAGCCGCAGGAGCGAGGCACCCCACAACCCTCCACCTCCTCCCCCTGTCAACCCTCCCCCGCCACCACCTCCTCACAACGACTACCAGGGTGGTGTACCCTTTAACATCCCACCTCCACCTCCTCCCTACGGGCCACCACCTCCTCCTTTCGTACCACCCTACCAAGCTCAAGATCCGATGCAGGGTTTTGAGATTTATGGTACACTCCATAGCCCGTTCTCGGATGATATAATCCACACCCCACTCCCCTTCAACTATGAAGTCCCACCATTCACCTATGATGGGTTGACCGACCCCCGCGATTTTGTGGGGAGATATCAATATAACATGATGAACCAGCTACTCAATGTGGTTCACATGTGCAAAGTGTTCCCCGAGCTCCTAGTGGGGAATGCGCGATGATGGTTTGATAGCCTGCCCCCTGGCAGTATCAGGTTATACGGAGCATTGATGACGGCCTTTTACTGCCGTTTCTTCCAGAAAGCCGAAGCACAGCTTACCTCGGCTCATCTCTTATCAGTCAGACAGGGTCGCAATGAGAAAATAAGCGACTTCATGACAAGTTTTAACCAAGAATGCCTGAAGGTCTACGATCTTAATGACTTGCTCATTATTTCGGCCTTTCAGAATGGTATTCTCCCAGGAGCTCTTTACAAAGAGCTCGTGAAGGCGAACCTGCGGACCACCCAAGATATGTGGCGGATCGCTGACCAATTTGCCTGCACCGACGAAGCTGATAGGCGCAAAAGGACCTTGGACGACGTCCAAAGCGACAAGCGGAAGAGTGATAACCGAGGTGATTAGAACCGCGGTTACTAGATGGGAGCCTGCCGGATGACAAGCGGAAGAGTGATAACCGAGCTGGATGATCCCCATCCTCTCATACTTACTAGATGGGAGCCTGCCGGATGACAAGCTTGAAGCTCGCAAGATCTTATGCAGATCCACTCATTACGAGCAAAAGCATGGTGTTCTATACAAAAAGGCTTACTTACAGCCACTACTACGATGTGTTGGACCGGAAGAGGCGGACTACGTACTCCGGGAAGTACATGAAGGATCATGTGGAAGCCACATCGGGGCCAGAGCACTCGCTAAAAAAGTGCTGAGGTGGGGGTATTATTGGCCCACCATGGTAAAAGACGCTACCCAGCTCGTCAAAACATGTGAGAAGTGTCAGGTGCATGGGAACGTCCCGAAACTACCCCAAACCAAGCTCTCCGGCATGCAAAGCCCATGACCATTCATGCAATGGGGTATAGACATTGTGGGGCCTTTTGAGCGAGCTCCAGTACAGCTACGATTTCTGATACTAGCTGTAGATTACTTCAAAAAGTGGGTGGAAGCTGAGCCGCTAGCAACAATCACCAGCAAAAAGGCCCAAAACTTCGTGTGGAAGTATATAGTATGTCGCTTTGGCATACCTCACATTCTTGTGTCCCACAATGGAACGCAATTCACGGACAAAGCCTTCCAAGGCTGGTGCGAAGAGCTCGGGATACATCACAAGTTTACCTCGGTAGGACATCCGTAGGTGAACGGGCAGACCGAGGTGACCAATAGGACGCTGGTCAAAGTTCTCAAAACCCGTCTAGACCGAGCTAAAGGGAAATGGGTCGAGAATTAACCACAAGTCCTCTGGTCATACCGGACCACACCACGCACGGCCACGGGAGAAACACCATATAGCTTGGTCTATGGAGCCGAAGCGGTGATTCCAGTGGAGATTGGGTTGCCAAGTCCGCGCACTGCCAACTTCTCAGCTGAGCCAAATGAGGAAAATCTCCGAGCAGAGCTCGACTTACTTGAAGAGAAAAGGGAGCAAGCCTTCATCAAAGAAGCTTGGTACAAGCAGCAAGTAGCTCGGTACCACAACCAACGGGTAAAACCTCGGCAATTCAGAGTAGGAGACCTCATGCTCAGAAATAACGAAGTGAGTAAAGTGGAGAAGCTCGGAAAGCTTGAACCCACGTGGGAAGGTCCATACCAAGTCACCGAGGTGTACGGAAAAGGCACATACAAGCTGGCTAACATGACTGGTGAGCCCCTACCCCGGACTTGGCACATTTCAAATTTGAAAAAGTACTTTGTATGAGTGGGGAGTCCTGCATGTGTCAATTTTTAAGTTCATTGTACGAAGTTTTGCAAAAAGTCTACTTTTTAATAAAATTTATTTTCGCACTCCACTTTTCTCTTCTTTTTACATGTAAAGTCTCATTTGTCCTGTTATTACCCACCTATACCTTGTACTTTAATTTTTAATCATGTCCCAAAGACTGGCCCCCTTTGAGATACTGATTCGAAGAGAGGTCAAAATCTTGTTAAAGATAGATGACCACTCAAATGTTGGACACCTAATAAGGGAGAAGAAACGCCCCCTGGGGTGACACTTCTCCCTCAAAAGGGTAATTCAACTCTTCCATTACGAAGAGTCTCTTACAAGCGCGCGCAAGGAGACCACTCCTAGCAATAAAAATCGTCAAACCAGGAACCTAGACCCCGGAAATAGCGAAGGGTCGCTCCCTTCGGCGGAGCCGAGGTCATAGTGCGTTATTTAAAGCACTACAGCATAGCAAAGCTATTGATATTTATGACAGAAAGTCGAGTCACAATACAAAAAGAGGGTCTCGATACATGGGAAATTTATGTACATTGTAAAGGTCTCTTACGACAAGTTACATAATTATTACGAGCTACCCGTTCTGCTACCGGGATGAGAGGTACCATCAGCCGTACCGGTACAAAGAATTGCATCCAAATTTACGCGACCTCCCGAGCTTCCACCTCTAGCAAAACCACGTCCTCTTCAACCGCCGGTCATAGCAGCTTGACCACCTCTCAGGCCCCTACCACGACGCTTCTCCTGCTCGACGTAGGGCTCTGGGAGAACTATAGTAGTACCACGAGGAAGGGGAGTTTCTGCTATCACTTTCATTAAGCTCGGATACCGAGCTTCGTACAAGCTGTACATTTTGGAATAATTCCTCAGCTGTTGGACGAGAGACCGGTATTCTTCAGTAAAGGAGCGCCCGTCCTTGTCAACCTTCTCACACTCCAGCCATACCTCGTACATCTTATCTTCAACCTCGGTGATAGTGAGGCCGCCATTCCTACGAATAATGGCCTCATACTCGAGGTTCTCTTCAGTAATGATACATCTATCAGTCTTGGTTCTCTCCAGCTCGGCTTCCAAGTCCTTTACCCGGAGCTGGAAGTCCACCACCTGTGCAACACATGTATCGAGCTCAACCTGGTTCTCCTTGGCCTTAGCCTCAGCATCATCCGTAGCTTGGGTGTATAGGTCCATCCAGTACTCAGCATCCTTCCTCGCATTTTGGAGTTTTAGTGATAAATCTTGCAGCCCAGCAATATAGTACTCATGAGGATTTGAAGGAGGCTACAAGAGTGAAAAGTAAAGATAGATGCGATAAGGAAAAGTCGATGGTTGACAAAAGAAGTTTCATTGATATTATGAAGGAGTTACATAAGGAGGGCACATTGGCCGAGGTACAAAAAAGAAAAGCAAAAAAAACCCTGACTACAGGGGAAGGGATTCATACATCTTGCTCGGCATCATGAGCCGGCTCCTGCACCACAGCAGCATCCACCATCTCTTGGTCACGGTCCTCGGTGCGACCACCTCCTTCACCTCCGCCAGCGCCGTCCTCGTCACCTCCCTCCTCGTCTTCCTCTTCTTCCCCTCCGTCGTCACCGCCGCCCAGCCCCGGCTTCATCACAGTGGCCGGCTCGACATCCTCGGCCGACACGAAGGACGCCTCCATGACGGCATCCTAGTCGGTAGCGCAAGCACGCACTACCTCGGCAGAGAGGGGGCAGACGAGGACGCGAGGTCCTTCAACAACGGTAGGGACTGCAGCCGAGCCTTGATGACCCGGGTGTAGGCATCCAGCCCCTCACCCGCCTTCATTAGCTCAGCAAGGTTACTAACGATTGCCGAGAATTGGAGGCAAGTTAAGAGCTTCTTTGTGTAAGCACGGAGAACCCCTGGGCAGCCACGATGATGGCGACCTCAAGCTGTTGTTGTTGCTTCAACTGCAGCAGCTCAGCTCGGGCAGCGGCCTCACTTTTCTTCTGTGCCTGGAGGGCCCGAGACTCCCTGGCCTTAGAATCCTCTACCTTCTGGCGGAGGCGGCTGACGTCGTCATCAGCTTTCGCCAGAGCTCGGTTGAGTTGGCGGAGCTCGGCGACAACCCTCTCCATATCGGCTAGAACACGTCTGGTACGCTGAACACAAGGAGACGACGTAAGCAAATATATGAGAAGCAATGTAAACAAAGACAAGCTAAGGAAGTCGGTTATTACCTCAACAGCGCTCAACGGCCACTCGGGGTCGTCAATGGGGCTGGAGGAGACGTCGACAGCCATGGCCCCAGCCTCAGTCAAGATAGGGCCAGTTGGAAATGGAACCTGACGAGTGAACCTCGTCACTACCACCGACGTGTCGTCGGCGGTTCTCTCCGAGGAGACGGGAGAAGAGATTATGGTCTTCTGCTTCTTGGAAGTTTGGACTCGGCCGGTAGAGACACAGTGGGGTTGCGCTCTCGGCCTTTGCCCCTGCCCTTCCCCTTAATCTTATCATCCTTCCAGAACGCCACTACAAAGAAGAACGGATCAAACATAAAGGAAAGATGAAAGGAAGCGACAAAGTAAGAAAACCAACCTCACCCTTGGGAACCTCAGGGCCGCTAGTCACAACAGCTGGGCGGAGGCCGGCCTCAGCAAGCTCGGACTCGGTATAGGATTTGGAGTAAAGCCCAAACCCACTCAACTTGTCATCGAGCTCAACGAGGCCATCTGTGCGGGTTCGCCCTATGGGTCGACTCCGCCACCCGAAGGAAGGGACACCCACCTCGGAACAAAAAAAGAACCGGGCCTGCCAGTCGGGGTGTTTGGATTTGATTTTGGGTTTAAAGCCCATGCATGGAGAAGCGTAATACCACGCCCCTAGCCTCTTGAACTAGAGGCACCGCAGTATTACGTCAAGGGTGAAAGGGAAGCCTAACTTAATCACTTCTACAGCTAAGGAGACAAAATGTTTATACGAGTTGGGTGATAATTGACCTAAGGGAAGCTCGAACTTAGTGAAGAGCTCTACAAACACGGGGGCGAGCGGAAGTCGTAGACCGGAGTCTAGGCACGCCTCATAAATTGTGCAAAACCCTTCCGGCAGCCGGTCAGCCCTATCGCTGGGTCCAGCCACCCGGGTTTCGCAATTTTCAAGGATAAAGAATCGGCGGGAAAGATACCTAACTTTTTCCTCCCCAAGAACGCAAGTAAAATCAGACACATCCCTGGCCGTAGAAGCCTTTGCGGCGGCCTGAGATTCTGGCAAGGATTCCGGCAAGGATTCTGATACACTACCCCTACCCTCAGTACCCAAAGAAAGGGAAGACGTGACTTACTTGTTCAAGGGGACTGCTACGCCGGGATGATCGCGAATAAGGAAAGGAGAATTCGCCGAAAAGTTGCCGGAAATCGACCGGAAAGCTTGGGAATTTGGAACTTTAGAAAGCTTGCAGGAAATGATAAGTAAGAGATCTGTGGGCAGATTGAAGACTTTTGTTCAAAAGGGGGCGTCGTTCCACATCCCCGTAAAAAGGCGGGAAACCCAAGAGTCACAATGATTAGGGCTCACGCGCTGGGCCCATAAACCACGCGCAGACTTTTCACTAGAGCTCGGACACGACAGCAACTTCACCTCAGTTCGGACAGATCCGCCCAAAAGCACCTCGGAAAACCCAGATGTGACCTCCTCCTTGCCTCGCTTTTGGGGGGCTCTGATGGAGTATGGCCCAATGCCCTCGGCCCAGTTACCAGGCCCAGTCTATCCTAGGCCCAGAGCAACTGGTCCAGTGAGTGTCTTGGACCTCTTTTAACTCTCCAATAGCTCGGCAAGTCACCTCAGTCAACACCTGGCCTCCTCCCGCTACCTCGGTCTTGCTGAGGTAGCACTTATACAAATACCTCGTTTCCACCGAGGTATCACCGGTGCCCGTGAACATGTTACAAACACCTCGGTTCCGCCGAGGTGTCACCTGCACCCGCGGAACGGTTACAGCTAATCCCGAGATTTCCGCCGCACATCTCTCCCGTTATCTTGGAAGGCCATAACGGCCATCCCATGATGGCCGTGGATCAAGGAGTTGTTACAGAATATCTTGGCAGATACCATACACGTCCATAGGAGATTGATGGGCCACAAGACATGGGCTCGGTTAATCCCATGAAAGAGGGACATTCACATAAAGAGCTAGTTGATGTAGAAAGAACATACGCTATCTTGTACTCACATTATACACTCATTGAGAAATAAAGCATAACCCCCTTTACTCCCGTGGACGTAGATCTACTTCAGTGGATCGAACCACGTTAAACCCTTGTGTTCATCTTTCCTAATTTTAGTATTATAACCTCTCTGAAATCTATGGATCGATCAAACGATATTACCCTTATTTTAGCCTCCACTTCTATGAATATATTTTCGCCCGTCATATAAAATGTGTGCATTTAAAGGGGTTTCATGAAAAATTTTCATTTGTTCCCAAATTTTAGAGAGAAAAAGAGAGAGTTGTTGCAGTGAGAGATGTCTCGTACTGAGCAAACTGCTCGTAAGTCCACTGGAGGAAAGGCTCCCGGAAAGCTTTAGATCTCCTATGGTCTTCCCAAAATATGATGGGCATTGTTTGGTTTATAGGATGCAAGCATTATTGAATGTTGATGTTATCTTTCTTACGAGTTGTTTAGGTTGCTTTGTTACACCACTAGTGTTTGAACAATGTTTTGTATATGCAGTTTGAATAGAATAGTGAATTTGTTTACTAGTGCAATTGTGTATAAAAAAGAGGGTTCACAAAAAAATTACTTGACTGTTCATAAAAGTGAGAGCTTTAAATGAGGGTAATATAGTTATTTCACTAGTATTTTTGTAAATTGGGGCCTGTAAGGAGTAAATGGGGATGTATATAGAATTACTCTTGTTTTATACCATATATGTATCCCCTTTAGACATGCCCAAAATCATCTAATGTATGGGCCGTTGACATTCCCAATCTTTAGAATTTGATTGTATTGTACATTTGTATGCCGTGGCTTTCTCCCAATTCGGCCTTATTAAGCTTTGATCTCATCTTGCTGGCTTAGGACTCCTCAACCCTAGCGGACGTGTGTTGGGCTGATTCTCGTGACTTGGGCTCATACTTGCGGCCTCGTTCGAAGACTGCTGGCCGTGCATGTGTCTTCGTGGCTGAGAGGCGTGGAGGCCCTATCAACTCCCCATGATCGAAAGCACCTTGTCCTCAAGGTGAAAATTAGGGAAACGTGAACGGAGCAATGACACGTAATGCCACGTAGGAGACGACGACTTGACCGAAGACCAGTGCACAAGTCATTGTTCTTGGGGAATGCGGTCAACCAAAACTACGCGTCGAGCAATAGCGCGAACCAGAATATCCAATGAGTGATGATGTTGAAATTCGGAGGGTAATGGTGTGGATACATCCAAAAAGGGAACAAATGGTCGAAGAAGTGAGACATGGAAGACGTCGTGGATCTGACTACATTTGTCTTATTTAATTAATCTCGATTTTTATCTCGGTCTGTATTATTTATTAATCTTTTTTTAAAAGGTAAAAAAATATTTAGCTACAATTAATTTTCTTTCATTATAATTAATTACATCATATATCTTTATTGGTTTATGTGTCCAATTAAAGTGAAACTAATGTCATGGATGTAATACTTTTTTTTGGAACAATGATGATAATGAAAGGTAAGTATAGCTGAGTATTGGTCAAATTAATTTCAGCCTCTTACCATTTTTGGAAGGTGACAACTAATGAAACAAAGAAAGCGCCCCAAACTCTACGAGCATTTGCAGTGGGAGGGCTGTCCCGGGCGCGGCGAAACCGGTCGCAGATTATTTTATCAATATAAATAATATTAATTTATTGAATTGTGTCAGAGACCGGTCGCGAGCTTTTTTGATTGCAGTGGAGACCGGGCGCGAGCTTATAAAAATATTACTATTTTATTAATATATTTATTATATTTTTTTTATTGTTTTATTGTATATATGGTGTATGAATATTTTTTTATCAATTATTTGAACATTACGAATTTTTGAGAAATAAGATTATATTGTACAAATAGAAAATTACAATATAATAAAACAAAAAAAACGAATTTTTTAAAAAAAATTGTCAAAAATTAAAAAAAAACCTACTCATGGCCGTATCCAGCTCGAGTTGATGATGCATACTTGAGTCACACATTTCCGCCTTCCTTTGCAAGTATCTTGCAAACGCCTTATTGCTCCCTTGATTTAGTTGCATCGCGCCACATGAGGAACCCGCTGAATCGTCGTCCGCCCGCCTAATCCTCGACATGTTCGCCCTCATCTTCGACAATCATGTTGTGCATTATAATACATGCATACATGATTTCGGTCAAGTTGTCAATGTAGTGCAATCGGGCAGGGCCTTGGACGATAGCCCATCGCGCTTGGAGAACTCCGAAGGCTCGCTCCACGTCCTTCCTTGCCGCTTCTTGCTTCATGGCAAACAATGCTCGCGTTTGATCGGTTGGGCAGGGGATGGTCTTCACGAAGGTTGCCTATTTCGGGTATATACCGTTGGCGAGGTAGTAGCCCATCTTGTATCGGTGGCCGTTGGCCATAAACGTTACAGCCAGTGACACCCCCCGTAGAAAATCGCTGAAAACGTCCGATTGATTAAGGACGTTGATGTCGTTGTTAGAACCCGTGACATCGTAGAAAGTATGCCAGATCCAAAGGTCATGGGACGCTACAGCTTCAAGGACGACAGTTGGGCAGCCCTTCTTGTAGTTCAGATATGCTCCAGCCCACACAGTTCGACAATTCTTCCATGCCCAGTGCATGCAGTCGACGCTCCCAAGCATTCCGGGAAACCCATGCTTATTCTCGTACATTTGGACGATCCGTTCCACGTCCCTGCTCGTGGGTTTCCTCAAGTACTCGTCTCCGAACGCAACGACCACGCCACGACAGAAGCGTTTTAGGCATTCTCGCCTAGTGCTCTCGCCAATGCACAAGTATTCGTCGAACATCTCGGCTGAGCCGCCATAGGCAAGTTGGCGTAGTGCCAGTGCCTTCTTTGCTGATGGTGCTCCTCCTCCATCCGTTTTCTTTGAGCCTTTTCTGCCATTTGTTTGTAATATAACTCAAGGCCTTTACGTGCAATCTCAACTCGCTCTGCCGGTGTCGACATTTTTTTGGTTACGAGTAATTTTTTTTTGGGAAATAATTAGCAATAAAGTAAGGAAATGAGATCTCTAAAAATTTGGTGGATGAAATGTGATGAATGATTTAAAGAGTGGTGTTTTTATAGATGAAAAAATAGAAGAAAAAAATGTAAAATTGTAATTGGTCAACGAATTTACCGTTGACCAATCGGGTTGCGCCAAGTGGCGTTGGAATCGGGCGCGGACTGAAGCTCTGGCCGGACCAAGCGCGCAGAGACCGGTCGCTGACACCGGGCGGCAGGGCTGGCCTGCGCACGACCGGGTGCCACGGCAGCCGACGACGCACGTGAGAAGCCGCACGACCGGTCGCCGGCGACCTGCACTGCCAATGCTCTAATAATATGCAAAGTTTGCATTTCAAAAATAATAATGTTGGAAAGTATTAAATGTGCGAAGGAAATCAACAGAACAAATCCCTGTAAATCTGGTATTAAATGTGCGTTAATGGAGGAAGGACATTAGCAGGACAAATCTTCTTCAAATCTTTGACAAAATATTGTATAATTAATGTAGGGGATTTTTTTCTTTTGCCTACTTAAAAGGCCGTTTCTCCTCTGTACCAAATCATCAAAGCATGAATAAATTTTCATCTTTTATCATGGCATCAGAGCAGCAAATAGGCTCAGAAAAAAAATTCTTCATAGCCAAAAATACCAATCTCGGCCAGAAGGAGTCGATCAACCTGCAAATCAAACGATGTCAGACGACGAGGAGAAACCAACACTTGAAGATTCAAAATTGAAGATGAGTAAACATGTCACTCTTGCAGTTAAACTCAATTGGTCGAATTACCCATTGTGGAAAAAATTGATGAAAATTGCCATAGTCGGCAGAAGGGCAACTCGGCATATCACTGGAGAGCCGAAGCCACCAGAACCAGGGGAGAAGGGGTACACGTATTGGAAAGAGTCCAACATGATAGTGTTATCATGGATATTGGATAACATAGAGACCAATATCCTTGTGGACTTCGCCCACCACCACACAACAAAGGCTCTGTGGGAGAGCCTATCCGTGACATTCGAAAGTGCAGCAGACCCATACCTACAGTACAACCTTGAAGATAAGGCAGGAAAGATGGTCCAGGGAGATCAGGAGCTCGAGACCTACTGGAGGAGGCTACACGGCCTGTGGATCGAGATCGATCGGTACCAGCCATGCCCTGTAAACTGATGTCAGAAGGAGATAGATCAGTACAGGAAAAGCACAAGAGAGAAGATTATTCAAGTTCCTTACGGGACTAAACGAAATGATTTGATGGAATCAGGCGGGATATTCTCAAGGAGACGCCACTACCCTCAGCCGAATCTGCGTATGCGTGGGTCAAACGAGAGGTCACACGACTGAAGATCAACTCGTCGGCAACCTCTAATCTTCCCACCGGAGCAACAGTCGGTGGCTCATCATCGAGTGTAGGGCTCGGATTTGCAGCCGGGAACCAAATGCCTCATCACCAGCCTCCGCTGCGCGTCGCCATGCCACCGAACCGCCGTGGAGGATTTAAGCCCGATAAGTCGAAGTTGTGGTGCACCCACTGTCAACAGGCACTACACAAAAAGGAGACATCTTTTCTCCTAGTCGGATTTCCCGATTGGTGGGACAAATCGAAGAGATCGAAGGCTAGGCTAGCCCTCGGAATTAAAGACGGTGAACACCAAGAAGGGGCAGGCAACGGAGAAGGCATAGAGAAGCAGAGGGTCACTCCACAGCATGGCGGCAATGGCCGCGGCAGGCAGGAGACCGGCGGCAGCAGCATCGGCGGTGCAGCTTTTGCAGAAAGTAAGAGGGTGCTGTTCGGAGGAGGTAACGGGGGAGATAGGATTAAAAACCCTACTCCCCATCAGATTTTACCATTCAATACATATTCTTCTATTAAATCCAAAAGTAACCCCCATAATTTCCAAAAATTCTGAAAAAAAACCCCACAAAAGTTGTGTTTAAATAGGAAAAGAACCCCATACTAAATCTAAAAATTCCTTTTTAAGCCCAAACCGATTTGCACCTTTATAAAATATTTCTTTAGCATGTGTAGCTGGGAATGAGAGTAATTCTAAAGAATCGGGTTAGATTTTTGACTGTGGGGCTACGGATACTATGAGTATGATAAAAGGGATTTTTGTGAGTTTTCAAAGGTCACGAAAAATTTGATTCAGACGGCTGATGGGGAATTAACTACTGTTAATGGGGGTGGAACCATAGAAATTTCTCCCACATTGAGACTTTCAAACTGCCTATATGTACCCATATTGTCTCATAAGCTCTTACTACCTCCATCTCGCTATATTAGACCCACTTTCCGTTTTGGTACATCTCATTTATTAGACCCATTTCCTAGAATAGCAAGGAATATGTGGCCACCATTAACTCTCTCTCCTCATAATTAATTACAACCACACATTTTACTTTTCTTATTTTCCTCCCAAATAGTAATAGGGTCTTATTTAATGAGATGGAGGTAGTATCAATTAGTCATGTTACTAGAGAGTTGAACTGCACTTTAATGATGCATCCATATTTTTGTGTGTAGGATATCAAGACGAGGAGGATCATTGGACGTGGGACTGAGCGTCAAGGTCTTTATTATGTGGATGAGATCTCTCAACAAGGTGGCACCGCGATGCTTGCTCAAGGATCTGTTGAACGAGAAGCTTGGTTGTGGCACCGTCGTCTAGGTCATCCTTTTTTGGGTTATTTTAAAGTTATGTTTCCTAGATTCTCGAAATTCAAGAACTTGACTTGTGAATCCTGTGTTTTGGCGAAGAGCCATAGACATTCATTTAAAATTAGTAACACTCGTGTTAAGGATATTTTTGCCTTAGTTCACGCTGATGTGTGGGGCCCAGCGCCTGTTCTAGTAATCATGGTCTGAAATACTTCTTAATATTTGTGGATGACTGCACTAGGCTAACTTGGGTATTCTTCCTTAAACATAAATCTGGGGTTTTTGAAAAGTTTACTCAGTTTTTCAATATGGTCCAAACACAGTTTCATAAGTCTATCAAGATTTTTAGATCTGATAACGGTGGTAAATTTGTGAATCATGACATGGAAAAAAAATTGGGGAAAATGTACTTCTACATCAAACCTCTTGTCCATACACTCTCGAACAAAATGGGGTGGCGGAACAGAAAAATAGGTGGATTCTTGAAATTTCTGGGGCCTTGTTCTTTGATTCAAAAGTCCTTACCTTTTTGTGGCTAGAAGTTGTTGCGACTGCGGTGTATCTAATCAATCGTCTTCCCACAAAAATTCTCGGTATGAAAACTCCTTCCTAAGTCCTTTCCACTATAATAAAAATTCCTGAACCTCTTACTGTCCCTCTAAGAGTCTTTGGATGTTCGGTTTATGTTCATGTATCCAAACATGAGCGAAATAAATTTTCTGCTTGTGCTATTAAATGTGTTTTTGTGGGGTATGAGATGAATAGAAAGGGATATAGATCTATGACCCTGTGTCTAAAAAGATTATTACAACCATGAACTGTAACTTTTTAGAGGGTGAGTATTTTTATCACACCCAAATTCGGGGTCAGGGGGAGAGAAGTCAGGAGGAATGAGAGAGTTTTCGGCCTCATGATCGGAATAATTTGAGTCATGGGGAGAGTTTCCGACCCCTTCATTTGGGTGTGCCACAATTTGGGTTTCCGCCAGTGGAACCAACCGAGCAAGCTAGTGCCATCGCCGATGAGAACTCGCCCGCTTTAGAGCCTCCTCAGCATCCACTCTCTAGTCTTTCTCCTCCGACGATATCCGAGGTAATTTCCGAGACTATTTCTGATAGTACTATGATTAATTCTGACCAAGAAAATGCAGAGGAGGAGAATACCGCAATTGATGGTGATACTGGTCAGTATATTCTGCCGCCTCGAAGCACTCGGGGTGTGCCTCCGAGACAGTACAGTCCGGAAAAACTCAACACAAAGAGCAGGTATCTAATGGCAAACCTGGTGAAAAGAAACTTGAGTCAAAGGGTGAGGGTTTATGAAGCTGCCCTTTATAATGAAGAAGAACTCCCACGAACAGCCGAAGAAGCCATGGCAATCACCCACCGGAGGGAAGCAATGATGGTAGAAATGAGAGCCCTAATGAAGAATAATACATGGGAAACATGCTCAAAACCAGATGGTGTCAAAACAGTTGGATGCGGGTGGGTCTTCACGATCAAGAGAAGACCGGATGGGTCGATAGAGAGGTACAAGGCACGATTGGTGGCTAAGGGGTATACTCAAACATACGGAGTTGATTATGCTGAGACATTCTCCCCGGTAGCAAGAATGAGCACTATCCGGGTCATATTCTCTATAGCAGCAACCAGAGATTGGCCACTACACCAGTTCGATGTCACAAATGCATTTCTGCATGGAGAACTACCAAAACCGATCTACATGGAGACACCACTGGGATTTTCTGAACAATTTATAAAAGGAAAAATATACAAGCTCAATAAGACTCTGTACGGATTGAAGCAATCCCCTAGAGCTTGGTTTGGAAGATTTGCTGATGTAATGAAGAGTTACGGATACAAACAGAGCAATTCAGATCACACCCTGTATTTGAAAAGGAATGGGGAGAAGATCGCTTGCCTAATCATTTATGTCGATAATATGATCCTTACAGGTGATGATGAGGAGGAGATTATACAACTGAAGAAGAATCTTTTTGCAGAGTTTCGAATGAAGGATCTTGGTCTTCTCAAATACTTCTTAGGGATCGAGGTTATGAGGTCAAAGAAGGGGATCTTCATTAGCCAAAGAAAATATGTGCTTGATCTCTTGGCTGAAACAGGGATATTGCTAGAGTGTAAGCCAGCACACACTCCCATAGTCCAGAATCACGATCTTCAAATCATGGAAGGAGCTGCGAATACTAATCGAACCAGGTATCAACGCCTAGTTGGGAAGTTGATCTACTTGTCTCACACTAGACCTGATATTGCATATGCAGTAAGGGTTGTTAGTCAGTTCATGCACGCACCTCAAGAGGCTCACTGGGAAGCAGCCCTCCGGATTGTGAGGTTTTAGAAAGGAACTCCGGGTCATGGAGTATTGTTCGAAAATCATGGGCACCTAGAAATCCACGGCTTTACGGACGCCGACTGGGCAGGCAATCCGAATGATAGAAAGTCAATTGTGGGATATTTCACCTTTGTTGGGGGAAATCTTGTTACTTGGAGGAGCAAGAAGTAGAAAGTAGTGGCATTGTCGAGCGCTAAAGCTGAGTTTAGAGGCATTAAAAGTGGGTTAACGGAGATTTTATGGTTGAAGAAGTTGTTGATAGAGCTAAATCTTAAATCTCCAAAATCGTGCAAATTATTTTGCGATAACAAGGCAGCAATTAGCATATCCGAAAACCCAGTTCAGCACGACCGGACAAAACATGTGGAGGTGGACAGACACTTCATCAAAGATAACATAGAGGCGAAAGTTGTCGAACTCCCATTCGTAAGGTTCGAAGATCAACTAGCCGATATTTTGACAAAAGTTGTGGATTCAAGAAGCTTCCGCGAAATTTTGAGCAAGTTAAAAATGTGAAATCTCATTACTTAACTTGAGGGGAGTTTTGGAAAGTATTAAATGTGCATTAATTAAGGAAAGAAATCAGCAGAACAAATCCCGTAAATCATGGAAATTATTGTATAATTAGTATAGGGGATTTATTTCCTTTATTAAGTTTTTTCTTTGCCTACTTAAAAGGTGGTTTCTCCTCTGTACCAAACCATCAAAGTATGAATAAAATATCTTCTTTGAACATACACAACACTCATAACTCATTTGGATTCAATGTCCACGAATTAATGGTAACAGCTAAATTTTTTAAGTATGGCGGGAGATAGATTAATTACCAAACGAGCTGCCTCCTCCTCCTCGATCTACCATCGCCGCTGCCGCCGTGGGTGCTGCCGTGCACAGATTCGCCGTCGGGTCTGGTAATGTTGGCCGCAGCCTGGGCTCCTTCGCGAAGCTGGAAGAACAGTTCCAGAGGTCCGCCGAAGATCCCCCTCCCACTCCCTTCTTCGAGCGGCCCTGCCGCCGGTCGCATCGCGAGGGACGCTTTCTTCTAGCTATTTTTGGCGGTATTAAAAACCTGATCCGTAGAAGTCATGTTTGTATTGGAGAATCATGTTCGAGTCATTGAAATTTCAAATTATTGGAAATGTATTTGAACAATAAATAAAAAAGTTCATCTTGCTGTTCATGTTATTAAGAAATAGGGAATTGAATAATCGAAAACAAGCATAAACGTAAATAGACATAAATTTACCTGGTTTATCAACATTATGTTGGCGGCTGTATTTCAGATTACAAATTGTGTGCCGTACGAGACACTCATTTGCGTGGCGGCAAATCATAGAGGTTCGAGACATACCAACCGTTTATGCCAACTCATTTTTTTTTTGAGCAGTTACATTTGACTTGCAAAAATTTATATAATTTGACTACTTGTTCTTCACTTTTATCAACTGTTAATTTGTGTTCATAAACTTGTTAATGGTCTGAGGAGTGGATTATTTGTATCGATTCCCTCTCGATCTTTTACAGTTCAACTCTTTGCTGCTTTTTGTTCATAAGCATGAATCTTTGCAAGTATGATGTTTATAAGGAATTGAGTTCTGTAATGCCATTTTATGATTTCCTTTTCCAGTGCAGCAATTTGGATCTTTTATTGTTAAAACGTGTGGCATCTTCTATCATTTTAATAGATTAACGATACGTGGCATAATCAATGATTTAAAATTTAAGATGTATATAAGGAAAATATATACTCTAACCCTTGAAAAATCTAAATCATAGAATTTGTCACGTATCGTTTATCAATTAAGGCAATAAAAATGTCACATACTTTGGCAATGGAGGATCCCAAATGGGTAATCAACAAGAAGCTTTCAAGCAAATTTAGCTTCCTTTCAAGATTCAATTCATTCGTTAATGAACTGCACTCCAGTGCGGACTCCGCACTGGATGGTTCTGATATGGGATGCGCTCAATTTTTATTTGGGACACATTTGGATGAGGTCACCCAGATGTGATGGGATTTACATTGGTACTTTTATTTAATAAGATTGACATTTTTATGCAATAAGATTGACCCTTTTAAAAATAACATTTTTTATTCATTCAATAATTATGTTAAATATTGAAACTTTTATTCAATAAGATTGACACTTTTATTCTATAAGATTGACATATTGATATGTCCACACTATGTGGACGACCAAATGCAAGTTTTAGTCTTTTTATTTAATGGGCCTGATTACTACAAAAGTGAAGCAACAGTTCAATTTTTATTTTTACTTTTTTTGAGTTTCGCATTTGTCTCCGACTTTACGGTTTTTACAGTTCCGCCTTCGCTCTGATTATTAATTTAAAGATAATCGTAGCGGCAATAATTTTGATTTTTCGACTCACTCCGAGGCTTTCGACTTCCCTCGCTCAACTTTTGACCAAAGAACAAACAACATAAAAAAACTGAAAAATAAAAAACAAAAAAAAACTGAAAGAAAAAAAAAAGATTTGAAGAAAATGGCTAATTGCTACAGTGTTCGCGGTGCAGAACATACCGTACGGAGTATGTACAGAAGTTTTTCCCTTCTTTAATTACTACCTCCATTTCATTAAGGGCGTGTTTGGTAAACAGGAAATGAGGTGGATTAGCCAGGATATCACAGGTAATGTAATTGTTTCTTATGTTTGATATGCTTGTTATGACTACAGCCAAGCCCGGGAAATGGGCTCGGCCCGAATCGAAATCCTGACCAATCCCGGGTAATTAAAACCTGGCCCCCCCTAAGTTTTTATTTCCGAACTTGTACAGTGCCTTCTTCCTCCCAAACTAACCCATTTTACCCTTCACCATTTTTAACCCCAAATTGCAGATTGTAGAAATAAACCACAGACTCCATTTTCAATCGTTTCTCTATTCTCTTCTTCTCTGTTACACACACACGCACACAATTTCTCTATCCTCCTCTGCAATTATGATGAATTATCAACATTTACTCCATTTTCAACCTCTATCCTATGAAACCACAGACTCCATTTTCAACCTCTATTCTCTGCAATTTTTTTTAATTCACTAACAAACTGATTCTCCTAGGAAACCCGTACAATGAAGCACCTTCACAACCACGACGCCGTCGTCTCTTCGTTTGATGCCACCGGAAATGTTGTATTTCTCGAAGATTTTTCCACCGTCTCCGTCAAGCAGCGGCGCTCCGCCTTCCCCCTCGGCTCCGACACGTTAAAAACGGCTCCGACACGTGAAAATCAGTCTGCCATGAAATATTCCTAATTTTGCTTGAGAAGGGTTCTGTAATGTTTTCATAATCGAAAATTTTGTGTTCGTGTTCACGTATTTGCTGTATAATCTTCCCCAAATTAGGAACTTCACCATATCAAATTACTTCCGAAGGGTTCTGTAATGTTTTCATAGTCACAAACATTTTAATTTGGTTCACTCACTGGGGAACATAAGAGAGGGAAAGGAGGAGGGAGTTGCAGGGTGGTTTGAGGAAGAAGGAGAAATGGAGTTGCAGGGTGGTTTGAGGAAGAAGAAGGAAGGGTTAAAATTGTAATTTTAGT
>JAOWBJ010021650.1:0-16494 GCA_028566335.1 Monarda citriodora
GGGGTAGAGTGGTAATAATGGTAACTATATAAACCCTCTCAGGCTCTATTCATTAGCTCAGAGAAAACAAATCAGAAAATTGAGGCGACGGTGAGGCGGAATTTCTTTAAGGGCCGTTGCCCCTCGCGGTTCGCCGGTGATATTTTCCGGAAAAAACAAACGGCTCTTTTCGCGACGTTGACGTCGCCGGTGTCGCGTAAGCTTCAGCGCATACATACATATATATATATACACACACACATACATATTGGTCCTGTTCTGTTGCTTAAGCAACGATATGAAGCTGTGTTTTGGATAACACTGCATTTAGAATTTGCCGGTGGTGGAATTGGCGGCGGCGGTTATGGATTTGGTTTCCTAGAGGCGGTGATCATTTTTCCTTTTGTTTTCTGAGCTAATGGATCGGGCACGGGAGATCCGACCCGTATCTTGGTAGCGACCCGGACGGCGTTGTGATTTTCGAATCACGGGCAACCGGTGGTCAGTTGCCATGGCGGCGTTGCCTCCTCGTTGCCCTCTTTTCTCGCAGATCTGAGCCTCCTCGTATATTTCCTGATTTTTTTTTAAATATATAATATGTATATGTATATTCGTATCACTTATATCGACTGGCTTCTTCTTCGTGCTCAACAAAAAAATTAAAATCAAACAATGAAACTCGTGTGCGTGTAATTTACTACGATTTCACAATTTCTACATAATTTTCGACACCAAACAACCATTATAATATTTTTTCTAATAAAGATTATATTACCTCCATTTTATATTAATTGTCTATTTTAATTTTTTGTACAATTTTTTATTGAAATCTATAGTATTTAGTTGGAAATAGATGTTACGCACACGAAGCAAGAGGTAAAAGCCCTCTCAGCCGAACGGTGAACTCGTTGGAGACATCGTCACTGTACACCAATTCCGGAGAGGTAAATACCTATTTTACCCTCCCTCGTGTACTTAAATCAAAGGTTGTCGACTGCAAATACCGACTCCAACTAGGGCAAATAAAAATGCCTCGCTTCTATAAATGGAGCAAAGCCCCATTCCTCAGTGAAGCAGCTCAATAGCTCATAATTTCACAGACAGAAAGGGTAAAAATGAGGCGAACAGAGAGTTGGGAATTCTCTAGGGTGGTTACCCCTCTCTGTTTTCCGATGAGTTTCTCTTTTGTTGAGATTAAAAAAAACAGCCCTTCTTTTCACTGAAAGGAAAATGCAACCATATATATATCTGTACTTGCCAGGAAAGTAACCCGGGTCTGATCTTCTGAGTTCCTCTCGGAGGATTCCATTTCCACCTCCTTTTCTTTTCCTTTTTTCTTTAGGGGTGTGCTTGGTTCGGTTCGGTATAATTCGGGTCGGGTTGAAGAGGCTGTGATGATTATTTCTCCTCCTTTTTTGTCTGTATGAGCTAATTGGGTCGGGTAATCGGACTGACCGGCGTATCTTGGCGTGGTGGCCCGGACGGTGCGTGAGATTACGCGCAACCGGTGTCGCAGCCATGGCGTTTTCGGCCTCCGTTTGCTTGATTATTACAGATCTGAGCCTCACGATTATATTGGAACATTTCGGAAACAAAAATTATAGATGGGATTATTTATTTATTTTTATTTTGATATACACAATTTATTTTTCTATCCATCTATACTATTATATAATAATTATCCAGCCCCCTATAAATAGAAGTGTTAACATTTTTTAATGTCCAAAATGCCCCTATTTTTTTACTAAAAATAGAAAGTGGTGAAGGTATAGACCCGGGTTCGATCCCCGACGGGTACATTTAAATTTTTTTCTTTTTTTAATTATATTTCTGGGCCTACTCTCATTCTCAGGCCCAATAACTTTTATTTTTAATTTGTACAAACACAATTTTTATTTAATTTTCCCCGCCGCAACGCGCGGGCACAACGCTAGTATATATATATATATATATATATTATTTTAACCACATATGAAGAAGTTTTATAACATTGCAAGAATTCCTAGCCCCATTGGCTCTCTTTCTAGCAATATTCCATCCCTCCTTTTTAAGTGTGTTGCGTGAGTCTCGATCATAAAAGAGACATGTTCTAGTTTTCAAAAGTAGTATTTCCAGTCCTCGATAAGTTTTCTTTATGTTATTGCACTGAAGTTGTTCTCGTCGTATACATACACATATTTAAGAGTTTTTAGTTTGAATTTGCACCCATCCATTCATCTAGATCTACACTAAATCGCCCCCATCCAATCATCTTCCGTTCATTAACTCTTGCACGGTAGCGACCACGGGACTTGGCTTCCTTCGGCCAGTCTTGAGGGTCGTTACATGATTAAAATTCTCATGCTGAAGTAAATAATGCCATCCGCCAAAGAAAGATGAGGTGGGGCTTGGCTGGACTCAATTTGCACCTTCAAGGCCGAGAGGTCGGGCACCAAGTCCACCTCCGCACGAATAGAGTCCAGAATCTGAGGGACTGGCTCCGAAAGTAGAGCCAGCTACCATTGTCGAACGAGGCCATGCATGCGAGTGAGCCTGGGGCGGTCGAGCAGGATGAGGTTGCGGACTCGGTTGCAGCAATATCTGGCTCGTGGCAGCGAGATAGTGCGTTTGCCACTTTGTTCATGTTTCCCTTTTTATACTCAATAGTAAGCTTATACCCCATCAGTTTTTGCACATAGAAGTGTTGGTCCGGGGTCTGCACCACCTGTTCGAGTAATTCCCTCAAACTCTTCTGGTCGGTCCAAGTGACAAACTCGCGACCCATCAAGTATTGCCGCCACTTTTGAACGGCCTCTACAATCGCATAAAGCTCCTTGTGGTAAGTAGAGGCCACATTTCGATGAGGACCAAAATTTTTACTGAAGTACGCAATAGGGTGTTTGTCTTGAAGCAGAACGACTATATTCCAATATCAGAAGCATTCGTTTCAACACAAAAGGGTTTAGTGAAGTCCAGCAAACTGAGGACAGGAGTGGAAGCCATGACATGTTTAAGAGTCTCGAAGGCCGTAGTAGCCGCATCAGTCCACGCAAAAGAGTTCTGTAAGTGGTGCGGCGATGAGCGCATAGTTGGCGACAAAACGCCGGTAGTAGCCGGTGAGCCCCAAGAAGTCCCGCAAGTGCTTCACAGTCTTCGGTGTAGGCCAAGTTGTCATGGCTGCGAGCTTAGCGGGATCCGCTTTGAGAAGGACGTCGGAAATAAAGTTACCCAAGTATTCGACTGTCGTGCTACAAAAGGAGTACTTAGAGAGTTTGATGTAAAACTGTTGGTTCTGAAGCAATTGAAGTACCAAAGATAAGTGTGTGGTATGATCGTCAAGAGTAGCACTATACACCAAGATGTCGTCGAAGAATACAATAATGCATTTCCGCAACAAGGGTTGAAATAGTTGGTCATTGCAGCCTGAAAGGTCGACGGGGCATTGGTAAGGACGAAAGGCATGACCAAGAACTCAAAGTGGCCATCATGAGTTCGGAAAGCGGTTTTGAAGACATTGGCCTCATGCATACGAATCTGGTGATAACCCGAACTGAGGTCAATCTTGGAGAAATACTTGGCAGCGCCTAACTCATCAAATAATTCATCAGACGTGGGTATGGGGAAATGATCCGGAACTGTGGCCATGTTCAAGGCGCGGTAATCAATGCAGAAACGAAACGAGCCGTCCTTCTTGCGGATGACTAGAACTGGTGAGGAGAACGGACTTTGGCTTCGTTGAATAATCCCCTGCTCTAACATTTCCTTGACCTAGCGCTCAAGCATTGTCTTCTGAAAATAGGGGTATCGGTACAGCCTTACGTTGATGGGCTTTGTGTGCGGCAAGAGGTGAATCCTGTGATCACAATCACGTCGAGGAGGCATGCCAACCTGTGTACGAAAAACGCTGGAGAAAGATTTCAATATGTTGACAATAAGCTCCAGAATGTCAGCTGGAAATATAATCTGATCCTCAGCTCTCGACGTGGACGCCGGTAGGGTAGCCTCAGAAGACAACGGCAGCAGCTCGTAGAATCCAAGAGCTGGGAAACCCGTGGACAGTAGACTGAGGGAATGAAAAGAAATCCGTTGCGGAATTTATTGCAGGCCGCAAATAACCACCGGTTCGTCGGAGTGAGTGAACTCCAAAGTCTTCCCCACAAAATCAGTAACAACCTTCCCCAAAGATTCAAGCCACGCCATGCCCAATATCACATTTGCGCCATTAATGTTCAAGATGTGAAGATCAATTGTAAATGTGCAGTCTTGCAGAAAAAGTTTGATCCCTCGAGCCACATGCATAGAAGTCAGAGAGGCCCCATTGCCGACATATACCCGGAAGGGTCGAATGGAAGACAGGGCCAAGAGCATCGATTCGGCAATGCGTGGGTGGATGAAGTCGTGCGAGTTGCCCGTATCGATGAGAATATCCAATGGTTTTCCCATAATAGTGCCGACTACTCTGAAGGGGCGAGAACGAGCATGACCATCCATTGTTATCAAGTGTGAAAGATCGTCCGAAATAATCACCTCTGTGTCTGTAGGATCATCGGCCAGAGGACTAGTGTCATCGTCATCGTCCTCACCAATATTGGCCAACATCTTGGTGGAGCAAACATGACCCAGGGCCCACTTGTCGGGACAATGATAAAAGACACCGCAGCAAGCTCTCTCCATCTTTTCGGCTTGTGAAACCCAAATTGGTTTAAAAGTAGAGGTATTGTTTGGTTGCTCACGCGGAGAAGGGGCTGAAGAGCTCGTCTGCTGCGTCTAAGATGTGAGCGGAGTGGGTGTGGCTGGGGAACGAGCGTCTCGCGATGACAACCTATTACGGTTCAGGGATTGGCTAGCCTCTTGTGCCGTACCTAGACGGAGAGCTAAAGACATAGCCGACGCCAAAGAGGACGGTTGATGGAGCTCCACTTTCTCCTGAAGACTGCCCTTTAGTCCCGCGATGAACATAGGTAGCAAAGAAGACTCTGGTACCCCTTCAATCTTGTTAAGGTACTTGTCAAAAGAGGCGTGATAATCTGCTACTGTCCCGGTCTGCACAAGCTTCGATAAGGGACAAATAGCACTGCTAAAACTTTACGGGTCGAATCTAT
Source organism: Monarda citriodora (assembly GCA_028566335.1). Classification (NCBI taxonomy): domain Eukaryota; kingdom Viridiplantae; phylum Streptophyta; class Magnoliopsida; order Lamiales; family Lamiaceae; genus Monarda; species Monarda citriodora. The sequence goes on from JAOWBJ010021650.1 coordinate 5,061, forward strand.
GTCGGACATCCTCCAGAAAATCCCTCCATAGGACAAACTTATGATTAGCACAATAATTAAAAAACCATTCCGACGCAGAAGGGTCGAACAACATTACCACATAGTGTAGAGGATCCTCGTCCGGAAGCACGAGATGATCAAAATAGTACTGCACGCGAGGGATCTATGAAGACGCATCCGAGCCATCGAAACGAGGCGCTTCCATCTTAAGGCCGCTGGGAGTATCCTGTCGAGACTGAGAATAGCATTGGCGGTACTGAGGAGAATCCTAGCAAGATGGTTGTCGAATGTCACGCGGCTCATCCTCCTCATCGTACGCCGTGTGATGTGGGCGATCCCAACAAGTGAGATCACCATGTTTAGGATCGAGGGACGAACGACGCGTGTGAGGAGCATCACGGTCGTGAGTCAGGTAGCCACCGCCACGGCCACCACGACGAGCCCCACCCCGTAGGTCAGTCTGATACAGACGATCACCATCATGACCATCATGACGTGGGTTGAAGACCAGGGGCTCGGGTTGCCTCTCCACACGGGATCACGGAGGCACATCATCCACATCCACGTCCAATCCCTCCTCCACATCAAGTGATAGATCTGGCTCTGGTAACAGAGGAGGGTCAAAGCCATCCTTACGGTGACCACCAGAAGATAAACGAGATTCGAGAGCTTCGAACCACGCTAGTAATTTCTCCAGTCACGCACTCGGGCGAGCCTCATCCATGTATGCAGAAGGTACCGCCTCGTCCGAGGCGCGTCACATCGATGGATGTGGATGCAGAGGTCTCACTGGGAACGAGGGAGCGCGGCGAGATCGATTAGCCACAAAATCGTGTTGCGCCATGAGTCCAAAAGACGAGAGCACCAATTGTTACTTATGAACTTCGTATCGTCACTCGGAAGTGAGATGCCTACTCCGGGAAAGAACCAACAAGAAAACCCGAAGGGAGCTTATCATCGCTCGACTCGAAAATAAATAAATTACAACGAAAATAATTAAAAAGCAACAAAAATAATAATACAACCGTTGCAACTATTTGGTGACAAAATCCCCGAACTTGCTCGGAGTCTTCAAATTCTGTCGTGCACGTAGCTTCGACCTCTGGTCCGGCTCCTTAGGCGGTATGTCCTGTTCAGACTGCAAATCATCTTCCAATGCCGGCGATAGTGCCTCACTCGCCGGCACCTTCTCCTTCCCCTTCGATGCAGACTCAATGTCGAGGCTATCCGTATCAACCCCCTCCGTTAAGCACACCCTTGTCCGCAAGGGGAAGATTAGGAAACCTCTTACGTATGTCCTCGGCAAGCTCCCAAGTCGGCGTCTCCGCATCATCCGACCAGCGGACTAGGACCTGTTCCACCTCATGACCATCCCGCGAAAACACCTTGGTGTCTAAAATACTCACCGGGCCGACGATAGGACGAGCACCTCTGAAACGCGTAGGGAACATAGGCGAATCAAATTTATCTCCTGCCACAAATTCTTTAAGCAAACTCACATGAAAAACATCATGTATACGAGAACCCTTGGGCAACTTCAAACGATAAGCAACCGGTCCAACCCGCTCGAGCACCTCATAAGGACCATAGAAACGATGCGCCAACTTAGCCGATAAGGGCTTTACGACTGAATGTTGTCGGAAAGGTTGCAGACGTAGCCAAACCACGTCGCCCACATCAAACTCCACGTGAAGGCGATGTTTATTAGCAGTGGCGTGCATCCGCTGCTAAGATTGTTCCAGATTGCATCGCAGCTTCACCAACAGTTCGCTACGAGTACGAATAATATCGGCAACCGAAGGCGGCGTGCGGGCTGAAGGAGTGGTGGTCACCAATAGTGGTGGCTCGCGGCCATACAAAGCACGATAAGGAGAAGTTCCCAGCCCCTCATGATGAAAGCAGTTTAGAGCCAATTTAGCCCACGGCAGTAGATTACACCAACACGACGGAGTGTCTGCGGAAAAGGCACGTAGGTATTGTTCGAGACCCCGATTCCGAACCTCAGTTTGGCCGTCGGATTGTGGATGATAGGCCGTAGTAAAGTGCATTTTAGTGCCTCTAAGACGCAACATCTCTTCCCATGTGTCATTGAGGAACACCGAATCTCGATCGGACACCAAAGTTCGAGGGAACCCGTGGTGCCGAGCCACCGTATTGATGAAGAGGGGTGCGACGCGTAAGGCGTCAAATCGTGTGGGTAGAGGAGCGAAGTGTGCATACTTTGATAAACGATCAACAACCACCATAATCGTTGTGTATCCTCGTGACCGAGGAAGACCCGTAACGAAGTCCATTGATACGTCTTCCCACACTTGAGACGGAATCGGTAGCGGCTGGAGAAGGCCCACTGGTTTCTGGGTCGAATATTTGGTGGCTTGGCACACCGAACACGACTGCACAAATTTCTTTACGTCGTTCCGCATCTGAGGCCAGTAGAATCCCGCAGCCAACAACTTAAAGGAGCGATCAATCCCCGGGTAGCCAGAGCGCTGCGAGCAATGAGGCTCGTGAAGTAGGGCGTCCTTAAGTTTGGATTGCGGACTGATTAAAACTCTCATGTTGAAGTAAATGATACCATCTGCCAAGGTAAGATGAGGCGGGGCTTGGTTTGACTCAATTTGCATCTTCAAGGCCGAGAGGTTAGGCAACGAGTCCACCTCCGCACGAATAGAATCCAGAATCTGCGGGATAGGCTCTGAAAGTAGAGCCAGCGTGCCACTATCGAACGAGGCCATGCATGCGAGTGAGCCCGGGGCGGCCGCGATGGAAGATGGTGCGGACTCGGTTGCAGCAATATCTGGCCCATGGCAACGAGATAGTACGTCGGCCACTTTGTTCGTACTCCCCTTCTTATACTCAATCGTAAATTTATACCCCATCAGTTTCTGCGCGTAGAAGTGTTGGTCCGGGGTCCGCACCACTTGTTGCAGTAACTCTCTCAAACTCTCTTGATCGGTGCGAATGACAAATTCGCGGCCCAACAAGTATTGCCGCCACTTTTGTACCGCCTCCACAATCGCGTAAAGCTCTTTGTTGTAGGTAGAGGCTACCTTCCAACGAGGTCCAAGCTTTTTACTGAAGTACGCAATTGTGTGTTTGTCTTGCAGCAGAACGGCTCCAATGCCACTATCCGAAGCATCTGTTTCCACACAGAAAGGTTTAGTAAAGTCCGGTAAAATAAGTACATGAGTGGATGCCATGGCCTGTTTAAGAGTGTCAAAAGCCGTAGTAGCCGCATCAGTCCATGCAAATGAATCTTTCTTCAGTAGGTCTGTCAGGGGGCGGCGATGAGCGCATAGTTAGCGATAAAACGCCGATAATATCCGGTGAGTCCAAAGAATCCCCACAAGTGCTTGACAGTCTTCAGTGTAGGCCAAGCTGTCATGGCTGCGAGCTTAGCTGGGTCCGCTTTTAGAAGGCCATCAGAGATCAAGTGGCCCAACTATTCGACTGTCGTACTACAAAAGGAGCACTTAGAGAGCTTGACGCAGAACTGATGGTCCTGGAGCAGCTGAAGGACCGAAGATAAGTGTGTGGCATGGTCGTCAAGAGTTTCACTATACACCAAGATGTCTTCGAAGAATACAATGACGCACTTCCGCAGCAAGGGTTGAAACAGTTGGTTTATTGCAGCCTGAAAGGTTGATGGGGCATTAGTCAGGCCAAAAGGCATGACTAAGAACTCGAAATGGCCATCATGAGTTCAAAAGCTGTTTTGAAGACATCGGCCTCGTGCATACGAATCTGGTGGTAACCTGAGCGGAGGTCAAGCTTGGAGAAATACTTGGCAGCGCCTAACTCATCAAACAATTCATCAGAGATGGGTATGGGGAAATTATCCGGAACCGTGGCCATGTTCAAGGCGCGGTAATCAATGCAAAAATGAAACGAGCCGTCCTTGCAGATGAGGAGAACCGATGAAGAGAAAGGACTCTGGCTTCTTTGAATAATTCCCTGATCCAACATCTCCTTGACTCGACGCTCAATCTCTGTCTTCTGAAAATAGGGGTATTGGTATGGCCATACGTTGATGGGTTTTATGTGCGGCAATAGATGAATCCTGTGATCACATTCACGTTTAGGAGGCATGCCAACCGGTGTGCTAAAAACGTCCGAGAAAGACTTCAATATGTTGATAATAAGCTCGAGAATGTCGGCATGAAAGGTAATCTGATCCGCTGCGGTTGACGTAGAAGCCGATAGAGGTGCCTCGGAAGACAGCGACAGCAGTTCGTAGAACTCATGAACTGGGGAGGCCGTGGACAGTAGACAGAGGGAATGAAAAGAAATTCGTCGTGGAATGTGTTGTAGGCCGCAAATAACTACCGGTTTGTCGGAGTGAGAGAACTCCAATGTTTTTCCCACAAAATCAGTAACCACCTTTCCTAAAGATTCTAGCCACACCATGCCCAATATGACATCCGCGCCATGGATGTCCAAGATGTGAAGATCAATCGTAAATGTGCAGTCTTGCAGAAGAAGTGTGATCCCTCGAGCCATATGCGTACAAGTCAAAGAGGCCCTATTGCCGACATATACCCGGAAGGGTCGAATGGAAGACAAGGCCTGGTGCATCGATTCGGATATGCGGGGGTGGATGGAGTCGTGTGAGCTGCCCGTATCGATGAGAATATCCACTGGTTTGCCCACAATTGTACCGACTACTCTGAAGGGGCGAGAGAGAGCGTGACCATCCATGGTTTTTAAGTGTGAAAGATCATCCGAAATAACCACCTCTGCATCGGTAGGATCATCGACGTGAGGACTAGTGTCATCGTCATCATCCTCACCAATGTAGGCCAACATCTTGGTGGAGCAAACATGACTCGGGGCCCACTTGTCGGGGCAATAATAACAGACTCCGCGGCGAGCCCTCTCCATCTTTTCAGCCTGCGAAACCCGGATGGGTTTAAACGTAGAGGTGTTGTTCGGTTGCTCACGCGGAGAAGGGGCTGAGGAGCGTGTCTGATGCTGATGAGATGAGACCGGAGTGGGTGCGGCTGAGGAACGAGCATCTCACGATATCCACCTACTACGGTTCTGGGACTGGCGAGCCTTTTGTGCCGCACCGAGACGGGGAGCCAAAGACATAGCTGACGCCAAAGAGGATGGTTGATGTAACTCTACTTTCTCCTGAAGAGTGTCTTTTAGCCCCGCAATGAATATAGGTAGCAAAGTAGACTCTGGTGCCCCTTCAATCTTGTTGAGGTACTTCTCAAAAGAGGCGTGATAATTTGCTACTGTCCCGGTCTGCACAAGCTTCGATAAGGGACCAATAGCACTGGTAAAGCTTTGCGGGTCAAACCTATGTCGTACATCCTCTAGAAAATCCCTCCATAGGACAAACTTATGATTAACACAATAACTAAAAACCCATTTCGATGCAGGAGGGTCGAACAACATTACCACATAGTGCAGACGATCCTCGTCCGGAAGCGCTAGATGATCGAAATAGTATTGGACGTGAGGGATCCATGAAGACGCGTCCGAGCCGTCAAAACGAGGCGCTTCCATCTTAAGGCCGCGGGGAGTATCTTGTCGGGACTGAGAGTAGCGTTGGCGGTACTGAGGAGAACCCCAACAAGATGGTTGGCGCAAATCATGCGGCTCATCCTCATCATCGTATGCCGTGTGCTGTGGGCGATCCCAACACGTGCGATCACCACGTCTAGGATCGAAGGAAGAACGACGCGTGCGAGGAGCTTCACGGTCGTGAGTCAGGTAGCCACCGCCATGGCCACCACGACGAGCCCCACCCCGCTGGTCGGTTTGGTACAGGCGATCACCATCGTGACATGGGTTGAAGACCAGGGGCTCGTGTTGCCGTTCCAAACGAGATCGCGGGGGCACATCGTCCACATCCACGTCCAATCCCTCCTCATCAAGCGGTGGGTCTGGCTCCGGTAGCAAAGGGGGGTCAAAGCCGTCCTCACGGTGACCACCAAAAATTAAGCGAGATTCGAGAGCTTCGAACCGCGCCAGTAATTTCTCCAGTCGCGCACTCGCGTGAACCTCATCAGTGTGTGCAGCAGGTGCCGCCTCGTCCGAAGCGCGTCGCATCGACAGCTGTGACTGCAACGGTCTCGTTGGGAACGAGGGGGCGCGGCGAGAACGATTATCCGCAAAATCATTTTGCGCCATGAGTCCAAAAGACGAGAGCACCAATTGTTACGTATGAACTTCGTACCGACACTAGGAAGCGAGATACTTCCCTCCGAACTGTGAATCCGAACGTCTCACACCAGGAGATCGGCGAAAAAAGAGCTGAGCGCGAAGAACAAGCCTCGACGGTAGCGGACGTGAGTATTAGGGTTTGGGATGAATAAGTAGAATACGACCCTATTTATAATATCTAAACCCTAAGTTGGTTCGACCTAATCCAAAGAACCTATAAAAAAACCCGAAGGGAGCTTATCATCGCTCGACTCGAAAATAAATAAATTACAATGAAAATAATTAAAAAGCAACAAAAATAATAAAACAACCATTGCAACTATTTGGTGACAAAATCCCCGAACTTGCTCGGAGTCTTCAAATTCTCTCGCGCACGTAGCTTCAACCTCTGGTCCGGCTCCTTAGGCGGTATGTCCTGCTCAGACTGCAAATCTTCCAATGCCGGCGATAGTGCCTCACTCGCCTGCACTTTCTCCTTCCCCTTCGATGCAGACTCAATGTTGGGGCTATCCGTATCAGCTTTCCATAGGTGGAATCTTCTAGTTCCTCTTATATGACCCGAAATCGATCGATTATTTCTACCGAAACCTAATACGAGTTTTAAAATATAATTTTGAATTTTATTTTACGAAATACCATCACACTGCTAATATCCTGTAAAATAAAAAATATTTCAAAATTATATAATAAATTTCGATAAAAATACAGATTAAAATAGTCGATTAATACTTTGTAAAGGAGCAGGTAGTACTAAATCTTTTTTTTTTCCTGTAAAAATTGGTCCGTTTCTGCACAGCTGGGATTCTCCTAATATTTTGTACTAGTATTTTTTAATTATTATTAGATCATCGATTGAATTGTAGTACTATATAAATTCTAAATTATATGCCCTATGATACTGTCATTTCTTGTCGTATTATATAACATCGAATTTTCTAAGTTATTTATTTATTTATTTATTTATTTATTTATTTATTTATTTATTTATTTATTTATTTATTTATTTATTTATTTATTGTCTATATCGTTTAAAATTTAATTTGAACAAAGAATACGATGCACGTTACTATTATATATTCTTGGAGAAATAGAATTTGGTCTTTACTTTGAAAAAAGAATACAGACGTGATTTTCTCCATAATCAGAATGAGAAAGATGCAAATATTAAAAGTAAAAGAATTATCCCATATTTGAAGATTTAGGATCTTCTATTCCGTCGAAATGCATATCGATCGTCGTTCATCAGCAAGATGTACATATTATTATACGTAATTCAGTCCAAGATTAGTAGTGCACTTTTCGCCACTTCCTTAATTAGTAGCCTGGAATGAGTGGTGGCGGCGGAGATGAGTAGCTGGCACCAATGATACCCGGAATTTTCGATGGAGCGGGTGGCGGCGGAGATGGAACGGGTGGTGGCGGCGAGAACACCAGTGGTGGAGGAGAGAACACTGGCGGTGGTGGGGAGTGGACCGGAGGTGGTGGAGAAGGGACTGATGGAGGTGGCGATCGGACAGGTTCTGGTGGAGGTGAGGAAACCGGCGGTGGAAGCGGTGGTGGGGAAACAGGTTTCGGTGGTGGTTTTGTGACAGCAGGTGGAGGAAACGATATTGATCCGCCGGTAGGCGGTGGAGCAGGACTCATCGGCTTCTCAGGAGCCGGCGGTGGATTTTCAGACGGCTTGGAAGGTTTCGGTGTGGGAGCGGGGGCGGGGGCTCGCGTCTCCTCTACAGGAGACGGTGGTGGTGACTTTGATTCCTTAGGAGGCGGTTGAGGCTTCGGTTCGGGACTTTTTGGAGGTGAAGCTTTCGGTGGACTTGGTTCGGGTTTAGGTTCGGGCTTAGGCGCTGGTGTAGGTTCAGGCTCAGGTGCCAAAGGCGATGGAGTTGGTTTAGGCGTCGGTGCAACTGGTTTAGGAGTCGGTGGTGGTTCCGGCTTCGGTTCAGGCTTCGGTGCTACTGGTTTAGGAGCCGGTGGTGGTTCCAGTTTTGATTCAGGTTTAGGTGCCGGAGGCGATGGAGTTGGTTTAGGCGTCGGTGCAACTGGTTTAGGAGTCGGTGGCGATTCCGACTTCGGTTCAGGCTTCGGTGATACTGGTTTAGGAGTCGGTGGTGGTTCCGACTTTGGTTCAGGCTTAGGTGCCGGAGGCAATGGAGTTGGTTTAGGCGTCGGTGCAACTGGTTTAGGAGTCAGTGGTGGTTCCGACTTCGATGCTACTGGTTTAGGAGCCAGTGGTGGTTCCAGCTTTGGTTCAGGCTTAGGTGCAGGAGACAATGGAGTTGGTTTAGGCGTCGGTGCAACTGGTTTAGGAGTCGGTGGTGGTTCCGACTTTGGTTCAGGCTTAGGCGCTGGAGGTGATGGAGTTGGTTTAGGCGTCGGTGCAACTGGTTTAGAAGTCGGTGGTGGTTCCGGCTTCGGTTCAGGCTTCGGCGCTACTGGTTTAGGAGCCGGTGGTGGTTCCTGTTTCGGTTCAGGCTTTGGCGATACTGGTTTAGGAGCTGGTGGTGGTTCCAGCTTCGGCTCAGGCATTGGCGCTACTGGTTTAGGAGCAGGTGGTGGTTCCAGCTTCGGTTCAGGCTTTGGCAGTACTGGTTTAGGAGTCGGTGGTGGTTCCTGTTTCGGTTCAGGCTTCGGCGCTACTGGTATAGGAGCCGGTGATGGTTCCAGCTTTGGTGCAGGCTTTGGTGCAACCGGCTTAGGAACTGGTGGTGGTTCGGGCTTCGGTTCAGGCTTGGGCGCTACTGGTTTAAGAGCCGGTGGTGGTTCCAGCTTCGGTGCAGGCTTTGGTGCAACTGGTTTAGGAGCGGGTGGTGGTTCGGACTTTGGTGGGGGTTTCGGTTTAGGAGACAAGGTGGGTGGAGGCATTTGCTTCTCTGGTGGTGGTGATTTCTGAGGCATGGGAGTTTTAGGTGTGGACGGCGTAGGCGGATTGGGCTTAGGTGAATTACCGCCGGAGGGGGGCCTACATCCGGCGTTGCAGTCAACCTTCTTACTCAACGCCAGACGACACTCCTTCTCCGTCCTTTGGTTAGGATCTCTGGATAAGCAGTTCTTCCTAGCATCCACCGTGATCGGCAACGCGTGGGGTTTACACTCGGGGTCCTCTGCATCAAAGAAGTTGTACGAGTAGGTGAAGTTCTTGAGATTGGGCAAGGTACAAACGTTTTCAGGAACCTTGCTTCTGAACTTGTTGTGCTCAATGTTGATCATCTCCATACTCTGCAAATACTCCATCCCCTTCGGCAGATCCCCCATGAACTTGTTGCACCCGATGTCCAAAACCTTGGTGGTGTTCAACAGCGTGATCTCTTCCGGCAAACATCCTGACAACTCGTTTCTCGACACGATCAATTCGTCTAATTTTCCTGCCATTTTTCCGATGCTGGCTGGAATGCAGCCGAATAATTGGTTGTCCGACATCACCACCACCGAAGCTGGTGAATTACCAAAATTCTCCGGGATCAAGGAATGGAACCTGTTGTTGTTTATGAATATGGCGTCGAGGTTCTTGTCAAAGAGCTGCGGAGGTAGCTCTCCTTCGAAGTCGTTGTACCGGAGATCCAAGTACTTGAGTCCCGGCAGCTCCAGCACGCACTCCGGAAAAGACCCCACGAAACGGTTGTTGCTGACGTCGAACTCGAACAAAAGCTTGAGGTTCTTGATCTCTTCCGGAATGAGGCCGCAAAACCTATTGGAATTTAGATGGAGGAGGCTGATATCGGCGAGATGCTCGATCTCCGGCGGGAGCTGGCCGGCGATGTCGCCTTTGTTGAGGTCAATCCCGGCCACCACGTCCACGCTGGCATCGTCTAACGCCTTGGCACAAAAAACGCCTTTGTAGCTGCACACATCGGGACCCTCCCAATTGCTCGTGAACCCACTTGGATCAGAGTATATGACCTTCTTCCATGCATAGAGAGCCTTGTAGGCTCGTTCTAGCCTTGGATTCGCGAATTTCAGATCTGATTTCGGCTCGGTGTCTGGTTTGGAGTTTGTCGATTTCGAACTCGGAGTTGGCTCAGATTCTTGTTCGGGGTTCTTCTCTTGTTTAGGAAGATTCTCGGATTCAGGAGTTTGGTATTGCTTGGTGTCAGCTTCGGGTTTCTTCTCTTGTTTGGGAGGATTCTCAGATTTAGGAGCTTGGGCTAGTTCGGTTTCTGATTCAGATTTCTCTTGTTTCGGAGGATTCCCGGATTCGGGAGCCTGAGCTGGCTCGGTTTCTGATTCGGATTTCTCTTGTTTTGAAGGATCCTCAGCTTCAGGAGCCTGGGCCGACCTCGTGTCTGATTCGGGTTTCTCTTGTTTCAAAGGGTTCTCCGAACCGGGAGCCTCGGCTAACTCGGTGTCTGATTCAGGTTTCTCTTGTATCGAAGGATTCTCGGGTTCGGGAGCCTGTGCTAGCTCAGTGTCTGATTCGGGGCTAGAGGCAGTTTCTACTTCGGAGGCGTCGCCTCCTCCCAGAGTAAGAGAGGAGGAGGCGCTACCGCCACCGCCACCGCCACCGCCACCGCCACCTATTCCAAATCCAGCTTGGAAGCTTAAGTGAGAAGAGGATGGGGATATGAGGAGAAAGAGGAGGAGAAAACAACCCAAGCTTTTCATTTCCATGATGATCACCATTGTAAAGCTTACAGTAGAGTTTTGGCAGAATAAATATGACTCAACATTCTTTTTTCATTCCAACTGAAACGGAGTTTTTTTAGCACCATCAGATTTTGGAGGTCAATGTTACTTCTTGCACTCAAATATCGGAGATGTAGCTTGCCTTTCGCTTCTTGCTGCTAAAAATGGAATTCAACTCTAGGAATTTATCCATTTTCTGTTTTTACTGGTTTCGGTTTTAAAAAAATTATTTAATTATATATTTTTTTCCTACAGTTATACACTGTGGCGGTTTATTGAGATTGTTCAAATGTGGTTCCATTCAATGTCGAAATCTGACTAAATATAAGGTTTTACTAGCGTTGTGCCCGCGCGTTGCGGCGAGAAGAATTAAATATAAATTGTGTTTGAGTTGGAATGTGAAAGATTTTATTAAGTAAATTAAAAACAAAAATTATATGTTAATTTAAGTAATAGTTATTGGGTCAGAGAGTAAGAGTAGGCCCAAAGGTAGAATTAAAAAAAAAATGCACCCGCTGGGAATCGAACCCGGGTCTGTACCGCGCATCACTTTCTATTTTTGGTAAAAAATGAGGGTATTTTGGACAATTCGCATATCACAAAAGTGTAACACTTTCTATTTATAGGGGGTGTGATA
>JAOWBJ010021759.1:0-10913 GCA_028566335.1 Monarda citriodora
GAACTGAACTGAATTCAATGCTTGCAGTGCAAAATCGATATAAATTGCAATTTGCTTGTTCCCTGTGTTAAAGCTTAGTCTAATCAAGGACACCACAAAAATGCAATTGTGCACGTATATTATACCTATCTCATCCGACTGTTGTGTGAGCGCGTGCTGCTGTACTGCTATTGTTGTCACTGTTGTTTACTTTACTATCTTACAACTAATGTTGTGAACTATCTAATCTCACCATTAGAACTTGTCTAAATAAGAGCATAATTAGTCATGCGCATTCAGCTAATCCCTATAGATTGGTGCACAGTTCCACTCCATTACTTCAACTCAATCACGCATAATTACACATAAATTACCAAGTAAACCATTCACTCTGCAACATTAATCACACATGAATCGCATATATTTACGAGTTCACATCACATAAGCAAAATAAGGAAAAAAATAATTATATTATACTATATAATAATAAATAATCATATCCCATTAATCATCACCATCTAACACCAGGTCACAGTTAGCAAATGCAACAGACACAAAACAATCTAATTTCCCCCCAAAATCACTATAAAAGTCAACGTTCCCGAATCTTCCCCACTCGAGCAAAATCTCACCAAGCTCATAAGAAATCACACAGTACGTCTTCATGAGCCACGAATGCTTTCAAATAACAACAACGCAAACAAAACGCACACAGAACACATAGTATCTGTAACTGTAACTGTAACCGTAACCATAACCATAACCCTGCGTGCAAACTCGAGCTCGAAGAGTACAAAAATACCTAGCGAGAGCGGGGCGTTTCCTATCCGGCTCATCTTCCTCGCTATTGCTCGCATCCAAACTCCGCTTCTCTCTCGCAGCCATGCCGCCCGCTGCTCCCGTATACGGCCTCTGCATCTTTCAACTGATTCCTTATTTTTGAAAATTCTTAAAAAGAAAAAAGGAATCTGCAGCTCCAAAAACAGTAACTAATTCAGGAAATTATGCAGTTTTTTTTTTTTCCTAATTCAGATCTGATCGATCCGGCTCCGATTATTTCGTCTTTTTTTATCATCAACTGCCAGTTTAACTGTATTTTTGGAGTGAACGTGAGAAGATTCCGATAGTGGAAAAGGGGGATAAAAGGAGCGAAAAGCGGGAAATAAAATTGAAAGTGCCGGGAACTGAGAGAGAGGTTTCTACGGAGTTTCAACGAAGCCTCTCGGAAACTTCCTAAAACATGAACGGGAGAAAGTTTTCGCATTTTCTATTACGATGGCTCCAATAGTTGTGCTATTGGCACTCTTTTTTTATTGATCGAAATAAACAACACTTTTTTTTTATTTTATTTTAATTCTCAGCTTAAAATATTAATTCCAGTTAGACGGTGTTTGGCTGAGCTTATAAAACTTACTTATAAATTGTTATTATTATAGTTATAAAAAATGCTTATAAGTAACTTATAAGTTTAGTCAAATACTCTCTCAGTGTTGATATATCATTTTGTTCATGGTTAAAAATAAATACACTCATCAAATCTATGACGGAAATCAAACGGTTCTAAAGCTGCTATAAGGATTGATGAGATAATTTGGACAGCAGGGAAGCGAGACGATGATTCTAGCGCATGTCATGATCGACTATCAGAAAACGTACGTGAAGATGTTCGAGTACTACGACACTTGGACAACAATTTGTGAAATTCCCAATTTTTTGGCTGGAATTGGGAGCCCCGAGGCCGTGAAAAAATGCAAGACTAGCACTCATCCGACGAGCTGGAAGAATTCGCTTCGGCATATGCAATTATGGTTTACCGACCCGTTAAGAGGGGTGCAAAGCGGTAAAATGGAAGTCCAGACTGTCTTCCTCATCCGATGGCCCGAAAGTCGAGCTCGACGAGTTGGCGGAGGGGTTGGTGTGGTCAAGCATGTACAAAGCATACACGAAGGACACCTCAATGAATCCGGAGCAGCTTCACAAACACAACATAAAGTGCGATTTCATCAAGAAGAAGCTCAGCCTCCCTTTTCGCAAGGCTCCTTCCCCAAGACTAGTTTTTTTCGGTTTAAATTGTAGTATTTTAATTTGCACGTGTTTTTTTACTTTTGCATTGTAATTTTTCAATTGTGCAATAAATCTCGATTTAATTTTGTTTACGGGTTTTAAAATATGATCTTTAAATATTTTTTCGTTTACGAGATATTATGATACCTTAATTTATAAAACTAAACAAACTTACAACTATTTTTACAAAAAATGCTACAACAATCATGGTATAGATAATTTGCTACGAAAAATATTTATGAAACACAATATTTTGCACAAAAATCATGTTTAACCCTAGTCCATTTGAACGAGTATACTACATTTGCAAAAGAAAAGAAATACTGCTGATTATGCTATTTTGTTTGATATAAATATAGAATTTACATTTAAATATATATAATTAAACATTATTGGCCCCAAAACTATCCCCTTTCTGTTTTTATCAACATAAAAAATAAGGTATTTGACTAAATTTATTTTTAAATGCTTATAAATATAATGTGTTTATAAGATATTTAATGAGCTTATAAAATGTAAATTTTAAGTACAAATAAGTTGAAGTATAAGAGCTTAATTTTAGGGAGCTTATTAGCAGATGTCCGTGAAATTGTTCAACTCGTACTACGGTTCTACACAAACAAGAACTAACCAAGCAACAATACACAGTAAAAAGTAAAAACATAACACCAGAGATTGGTTACCCAGTTCGGTGTAAACACACCTACGTCTAGGGGGATTTCTCCCGTGAGAATATTTCAATATTATAGAGATTCAGAGTTACAAGATACTCACTACTCGCTCGTCTACTCTCTACTAAATTGGACGTAAAAGCAGCACCTCCAACCCTAGGTCTACCCCAAGTTCACGAGTAGCCACTCATGAACTTTTCCCAACTCGAGTTTATAACACACCCAAATACAGTCACACAACTCACCAAAGTTATCGTATTTCTCAATACTATAAACAACTCACACATGCAAGACAACTCAAAACAATTGAGCGTCTCTCTATTTATACAAAGAATAAAATAATTAAAGAATCTTATTCCAAGAAGGAAACTAGCTCCGATATTTCCTTCCAAAATAAGATTCGTTGTGATCTTCAATATTCTCGAGAGATCAGATATCTACAGTGTAACCAAATCCGATTCTTGTTTCCTTTGTGATAAGCCTCGTCCATAAGGTAACCTCTTGACTCTCGGAAATAATCCAAACTCTCGTCTCAAGAATATCCGCTCGAAGATCTTCATCCAGCTGGCATACAATCGACATGCTGGATTCGGAGCAGGTTCTCGCCAAAATAGAACTTTCCATAAATAGATAGTTGGCAGCGGAACCGAGAATCAACATAATTGCCAAAAATAAACATATGTATTTTCATACACTCACAATCCGTGCGTTGCGGCAGACACAATCGAAAGCAAATTAAGATGGTTAACGTCAACAATAAGGTCTTTGTTGAAATGGTTTTTGGCTACGCGGTGTGAAGGTTGTGGCGTAGACAGTTGCACATCTTGTTCCATAGAGGGATCCACTTTGTCTGTATCTGGTTTCGGATGAAGTGGATCAGACTGTGATACTAGTGGTTCCTCGAGCTCCTCCTCAGGTAGAGCTAGGTTGTCTTCATAAGTTACATTAATTGACTCCATGATTGTCAGAGTCTTCTTGTTGTAGACTTTGTAGGCTTTACTGTTTTTGGAGTATCCCATAAATATGTCTTCAATAGCATTCTCGTCCAGCTTCTTTTTGTAGCCTCTGTCATTGTAGATGTATCAAGTGGTTCCAAAAACATGAAGATGTTTCACAATAGGCTTCCATCCTCTCCATATCTCATAGGCTGTGACTTGTGTTTTTGGTCTCAAATAAACTCTGTTACGTGTGTAGCATGCCGTGTTGAATGCTTTTGCCCAAAACCGATTAGATATCCCATTTGCCTCTATCATTGTTTTGGCCATTTCATTTAAAGTCATGTTCTTCCTTTCAACCACGTCATTCTGTTGAGGGGTAATAGGAGCTGAAAACTTATGCATAATCCCTCGGTTGTTGCAGAATTCTTCAAACTTTGTTCCCTGAAATTCTCCTCCATGATCACTTTGAACTTTCTTTATCTTTAGATCTTGTTCTACTTCAATTCTGAGACATAGAATTCTGAAAGCTTCAAAAGCATCGGATTTATCTCTCAGAAACTCCACCCAAGTGTATCTTGAGAAGCCATCCACCATGACAAAAATATACTTCTTTACTCCAATGCTTTCTACATGTACTGGCCCCATCAGATCAATATGCAGTAGCTCAAGTACTCTGGATGTGGTTATCTTCTTGACTTTCTTGAGTTTCTCCTTTATTTGCTTGCACATTCTGCAGGGCCCACAAACCTTCATGTCCTTTAACTTCAGTTCTGGCAATCCTCGAATTGCATCATTTGAGATCAGCTTCTAAATATTCCTGTAATGAGTGTGTCCCAACTTTTGATGCCAGGTTTCACCGAGAGTGGTACTCGCTGAAAGACTAGTAACCATAGGTGTCACTGTGTAACAGTTGTCTGATGATCTTCCAGCAATGAGATAATCATTGCCTTTGTCCTTTATGACACACTTCTTTACGCCAAAACTGACATCCATCCCCTTGTCACATAGTTGACTTATGCTGACAAGATTTGCTTTAAGTCCTTCAACAAGAAGAACATTCTCGAGAGATGGCATTCCCGGTACACTTAGTCTTCCTACTCCTTTGATCTTTCCTCTGCCACCATCTCCAAATAAAATTGTTTCGTCAGAGCAATTTCTAAGATCCACAAGTGCATTTTTCTTTCCAATCATATGTCTCGAACAACCACTGTCAATATACCATGTTATTTCGACCTTCGCTCCATTGCATCTGATAGTCATGAAACACTTCTTTTCTTGAAATCTTATTCCATATGGGGACCTTCTCTTATCACTTAGGTAGAATCTGCAGTAGGGACGAATATGTCCTGGCCTTTGATAGTAATGACAGGTTGGAATAAACCTTTGCTCCTTGACATTCTTCACTGTGGGTCGCATATCGAAAGCCATGTCCTTCATCTTGTTCTTCGCTGGCTGTTTTGTCTCAGCAACAGATCTAATCTCCCTTGAGTCTCCATTGATTTGTCCTCTTTCAGCACCCAAACCGGTTTTGTCTGAATCAGGTCTCCCTTGGCTGAGTATTTCATCCAACCTCTTTGCTCCACTGTTTAGTAAACGAATCAAATTGTTGAGATGAGTAAGCTCCTGACTTTTGAACTTTACTTCTTCCTTAAGATCATAGATGCTCTTTAAATAATCCCCTTTCTCCATAGTCAGCTTCAGAATTTGTTGTGCCTGCAAATCATTCATCATGGTCACTTGATCACATTGATCTCTTAGTTGCTGAATTATATTGGTGGCATTCAGCAATGATTCTCTGTCTCCAGCTTCTTCTTCATGGGTAGGATCGATAATAGCCGCAACAGCAACATGATCACCTCCTGGTTCCTCATCTGTTTCACTTTCTTCTGTGTCTTCATCACTGAATGAAGCATGAAAGGCCTTTTTGTTAACCTTTTGGTACTTGAACAGATTTGCACGTTCACTCTTGATATGTTCATATCCTTCACACTCTTAGCATCTGGGACCTTTGTCTGTTTTGTCCTTGCTCTCCGCCTTGGTCTTTTCTCCTCGAGGATTTGAAGATGAGCCTTCTTGCTTTCTTGGTCGGTTGAACCTCTTGAATTTCCTTGTGAGGTAGGCAATTGTGTCAGCCATCTCTTGTAAATCTGGTGACTCATCCGAGTCTTCTGCCTTTTGTGTCACTTTGAACGCCAGGTTCTTCTTTTTGGTTCCGTTGTTATCTCTCAGCCCCATCTCGAAAATTCTCAAGGTAGCTATTAAGTCACCCGAACTATAGTTGTCCAGATCTCTAGCTGCTTCAATTGCAGCCACCTTGTAGTCGAACCTTTCTGGTAGAGATCTTAGGATCTTCCTTACAACCTTACTATCAGCAATAACTTCTCCTAGCAAGGTGCATTCATTAACTATGGATCTTAACTTAGTATGAAAATCTGCAACAGTTTCATCCTCCTCTATCTTGAGATTCTCAAACTGAGTGATTAGCTGTTGAACTCTCTGACCTTTAACTCTCATGTTTCCTTCAAAGGTAATTTTGAGAATATCCCAGACTTCTTTTGTTGTTTGACAGGTAGAGATTATAGCAAACATCTCGATGCTAACAACACTTTGAATGGCATTCATTGCTTTTTGATTCAGTCCAGATAGAGCAACTTTAGCTGGTGACCATTCTGTTCTGTCCTTAGCAGTTCCATCAGCAGTTTTTGGTTCAGTCCATCCCTTTCCACTACAGTCGATGCCCCTTCATCGATGGTTCTGATGAAAACCGTCATACGCACCTTCCAGTATCCATAGTTAGTACCATCAAACAGTGGTCGCGCACTGGATCCTCCTTCCTTGATTCCAGACATGGTAGAGCCACAAACAAGTAACGCGAACAAAATATTCTCTGGATTGAGCACCTGTAACTTAGGTGACCAACTACTGGTACCAACTGAAATTGTTCAACTTGTACTGCGGTTCTACACAAACAAGAACTAACCAAGCAACAATACACAACATAAAGTAAAAAAACAAGACACCAGAGACTAGTTACCTAGTTCGGTGTAAAAACACACCTACGTCTGGGGGGATTTCTCCCATGGGAATACTCCAATATTATAGATATTCAGAGTTACAAGATACTCACTCCTTGCTCGTCTACTCTCTACTAAATTGGACGTAAAAGCAGCACCTTCAACCCTAGGTCTACCCAGGTTCACGAGTAGCCACTCATGAACTTTTCCCAACTCGAGTTTATAACACACTCACACAACTCAGTAGAACTCTCGTGTTTTCCAACTCTATAAACTCACACAATGCACGACAACTCAAAACAATTGAGTGTCTCGCCTATTTATACAAAGAATAAATTAATTAAAGAATCATATTCTAAGAAGGAAACTAGCTCCGATATTTCCTTTTAAAATAAGATTAGTTGTAATCTTCAATATTCTCAAGAGATCGGATATCTACTGCATAACCAGATCCGATTATTATTTCCTTTGTGATAAGCTTCGTCCATAAGGTATCCTCTTGATTATCGGAAACTATCCAAACTTCCATATCAAGAATATCCACTCGAAGATCTTCATCCAGCTGGCACACAATCTTCACGCTGGATCCGGAGCATGTTCTCGCTAGAGTAGAACTTTCCAAAAATAGTTATTTGGCAGTAATACCAAGAATCTACATAATTGCCAAAAAATAAACAAGTGTATTTCCATACACTCACACACACGAGTATTATTCAAAGGAAAACCATGTCTATGACTTTTAGCAAAAAAACAGGTATCACAGTTTAAAGAGGTAATGGTTGCAAACTTAGGAAACAAAGTTTTAAGATACCCTAAGGAGGGATGTCCTAATCGTCGGTGCCAAAAGCCAAGCCTGTCGATCTGTGGATCCGTGAGTCAGCAACGCAGTACTTTGTTGAGCTATTTCGTCCACGTAGTAAATCCTGCTTTGTTCAGTTCCATGCCTAACAATCGTCCCTGTTCAGATATCCTGCAACATACAAAATGAAGGTTGCATTAACAGAGTGCAATTCAGCTCCTTTGTAATGTGACTCGCAAATAACAATTTATGAGCTAAAGAGGGAACATATAAGCAATTAGGGAATCTTCAAAGTAGAGGAAATGGTAATAGTCCCAGCCCCCTTTACTGATAATAATTCTCCATTAGCAGTCTGAACATGCTTTTTCCGTGACTTAGTAAGATAATCAAAATCTTTTCGATCGAAAGACACGGTGTCAGTGGCTCCATAGTCAAATATCCAACTCCTGTCTTGATGCACACTTTCAGATAAAGTACATGCTGTGGAATCATCAGACAAAATAGAAAAGGAGTTGCAACATTGAATTTTAAAATCAGGGGGCATTTCTGTAATTTTCGAAAATTAAGGGGGCAGCTTGTAATAAGTCAACTCCTGTGGGCCTGACTTCATTTTTAATCAAATTGGGGTGAGATTCGTCATATTCAAGGAATTAAAGGGATAAGTGTGATTTCCCTCACCCATTTCACTACCGACGCAGACCCTAGCCACTCCCATCTCTTCCGATCTGTTCTGCGCCACCCTCTCTTCTAACTCAGATCCTCTAAGAATGGACCCACTCGCGTTACCCGATGTGTTAGCGACGTTGGCAGCCGGGTGTCGGCGTCCTTTCGGTGGTTGTAGTGGCGGTGCTTCTCCCCGTGAGGCCCGTTTCTGCTTCATCTCTTCCCACCAATCTGGGTAGCCAACGAGATGAAAACATTGTTCTTTTGTGTGTTTTCTTTTCCCGCAATAGCTACAAATCAAGCGGTTTTTGTCCTTGGGATTGCCGCCTCGGGTCTGGGTATGCCCTGACCGTCCTCCTCCGCGTGCAACGAGGTCTGCTCCGATTCCGGCCGCTACACTCGATTGGCTCTCTCTGGAATCCATTGTTGGGTTTTTCAGAACTCCTTCAGTGGCGGCTTCTATCCGGATGGTCGCGTAGGCGTCCCGAACTGAGAGCAGTGGCACCCGCTTGAGGATCTCCTTCCTCCTGGTTTCGTAAGTATCATTTAGGGCCATTAAAAACTGAAAGAGCCTCGTTTCTTGCCTTTGTTTGTTGTATATTACAATATCATCGGGATCCTTCATAGGATTTGGGCACCTTCTGTCAATTGACATCCAGAGGCCCTGTAATTTATTCCAAACTTGTTCGAGAGTTTGATCTCCCTGCTTCATGTTACTCGCTCTTCTGTGTAAGTCATAGACTTGTAGGGAGTCTCCATCACTCCCATAAGTTACTGCTGATCCTTTCCATAATTCCCTTGCTGTTGGATACTAAGAAAACTCATTAACCAATTCCGAATCTATGTTGTTGATTATCCACCCAAAAGCACAGTGGTCCAGACGTTGCCACGAGTCGAAATCTGGGTCCGACTCTGCTGGTGGACTTGAATCCTTAGAGATGTGGGAGGATAAGCCCTTTCCTCCTATCGCTCGTCGGATGAGGTTTGCCTAGAGAGGTTAATTGTCTCCTGTTAACTTGGTTGAGACGATTACCACCCCTAGATTATCGGCATTAACCACATATTGCTTTGTGGCTATGGGGTTGGATTGAAGAGTTTTGAGAAACTCGACAAATTTTCGGGCCAGATCATCTGTTGCAACGATCTGTTTTTCTGGGTCTAACATCGTTCTGGTTGTTGTTCTAGTTAGAAGGTTGGGAAATTTATTTTAGGGACGATGATGAAATCACTTTCTGAGTCCCCTTTGTTGCTTAACCCGCTCTGATGCCATATTGCATTTAGAGAGGGAGAAGTATACAGAAAAATGTAGAGGACATGTTTAGTAGAGAGGAAAGAAATTCTTTTTCTTGATGATGAATAACTCGGCCATTCCCTCTTAATATAGGGAATGACCATATACAGAATAGGAAATAAAATCAATCACCTTAAATGTGATCCCAAAATACCAGCTAAGCAATCTTTCTTATTTACATATTTTCCATATTCTAACAAATAGTGCCTTCAATTGATTTTTAAAATGTGGTTTAGGGTTTGTGATTTTGGTGGTTTAAGCTTAGGTTATGCATTTCTTATTTAGTTTTGAGGGGAACAAATTGTCTACGAATTATTCCCGAAAACTGAGTCTTGTTTGTTGACTCTTGGCAGTTCAGATCGCTTCGAATGTTATATACATCATGGTGGATTCAGATTGCTTTCAATGTTATATACATCACGGTGGTTATTTTACCCAGCTCGAGTATGTAGGAGATATTTAAACGCTAATAACCTTAAATTTTTACTTAATTCTCAATAAAATCTTAAGAATTGTATATCTACTGGCGGAGCCATGGTTTAGTCAGGGGTGACTTAAGCCCACTCCACTCAACCCCATTTTATTTTATTTTTGCTCTTATAAAATGATGATTATATTGTATATTATGCATAATTTAATATATCAGCCCATGATAATATATAGATTTTGTTTCTCAAATCCCGAACATAAAACTTCAGCCCTCGGCATCGAAATTTTCTGGCTCCGCCGCTGTGTATATCCAACAATAAAATCATAAATCTACTTTCAAATTACAAATTGATTTACTAGATAATGATTTGATGTTTGTAGATGCCAGGCATGCAGCGTACCATTGACGGTGGCGAGTTTTTTAGATATTCATATCGATCTTCGAATACTCGCAGAATCGAAAATCGATTGACGACAACTGATGGTGGCTGAAGCGGCAAATTTTTTTAGTTGGATGCGAAAGGGAGAATGAGAGCAAGAGGCAAAAAAGGGGGAAAAAGTAATAAAATAATAACATTTGGTGTGTAAACCTTAACAGTCCTTATGCCTTAACGAAAATGATACGTTTAGCCGAGTCACCTTGTGGTGGGATTGGCTAAAGTTCAACCCATTTCATTTTTTTAATTTCATTTCTATAGTTTTGTTTAATTTTGAAAATATTTACTCAAAGCATAGTAATCATCAAGAAAAAATGAGTATTCGTCGCATCGTCCATACACCAACCCCATTAACCAAATTTCTTAGATCCTTCATTGGTTTAGGGAACCACGAAACGTGTCATCTTAGCTCGTACGAAGGGTGTATAAATTAAATTTTTAATGGTAAAGAATATTTTTGATACAAACGTGATATACTCCCTATGTCCCATTCTATTAGTTCATATATATTTCTTTATTTGTTTGTCCGTTTAATAGTCCATTTTCTTAAAATAGTAAAAGTTTTATCTTAAAACTAATATCATTTTAAAATTATCAATCTCTAATTGTATTGGTTTATGTTTCAAAA
>JAOWBJ010021866.1:0-10906 GCA_028566335.1 Monarda citriodora
TTCCAGCTATCCCATGACCCCTCCACTGAAACTTCCTTGCCTCCATAGCTCCATGTGATCATAGTTGGAATTCCTTGCTCACTACACGGATCCTCATAACCCGAGCTAGTCTGCATCCATGAAGGGCTAGGGATATTCAACTCATCAGGTCTTTGTAGAGGAACCACTGGCATCTGAATTAAGAACAAGGAATGAAATTTCTTTCAGTACATTAACATTAACTTGAAAAAAATCTAGAAAACTAAATTCGCAGTAGCATTGACTTGTGCAAAACTATTGATTGGAAGATGTTCCACTAATCGTGATGAGATTTAAGAAGAGTAATCGAGAAATCATGCTGCCAGAACCACTAGCTCATGTCTTCTAGATGATTACCTTTCGCGAATAAGATACTTTTAGCAATACAATTCACCTAAATGACCAACTCTTTCTTCCCATAAATTCAATTTGATAAACAGAGCCCAACTGAATTAAACAAAGAATCTAAGGACGAGTGTTGGCCATTATTGCAGCTGACCAAATCAAAGAAGCAAAAAACATTATTACCTTGTATGAACAAGCCATCAATATCTTTGGATCTAGAGTAACCATCACAGTAATGCTATACAGTAATCCATGCACAGATCACACAATACCTCAAATAATAGAACAATCTGATACTACCACTAAATACTATACATTCCGCCTCAACTGAAGCCCCCCAAAATCCAATCTTCACGCAATTCAATCAAATAAAGCAGAAATCTCCGACGCATAAGATAGCAAGAATCGTAAAAGAAGGATTTTTTGGTCATTTTTGCTAGAATCTATGTACGAACTAGATTAGAACACAAATTAAGAACAAGAAGAAATCAAGAGAAGTAACCTGAGGTCTGAACATCAAAGGCGACTGAGAAGCCCTAGGACTAGAAGGGGGCGACTGCCCCCCCATATACTCGGGGCCGTGCACGCCGTCCTGATCGGCCATGCTAACCTGCGCCGCGGCGGCGGCATCCTCCACCGCCAACTGGGTATCGCTGCCGCCCTCCTCCCTCCCACTTGCATTCCCCATTCCGACAATACCCGTAACCAAACGGCAGATAAAAACAAAAGCCCTCGAACTCAGAGGAATCTAGAGCTGCAGAATCTAGCTGAGTGAAGTGTGGGTAGCATGGCCGAAACAGGAAAAAGGAAAAGAGCGGAAGTGGAGGGGTGTTTGGCCCGATTTAAAGAGGATTGGGTTGGATTGATTGGGATTTGAGAGGAAGAGTGTAATTTGGTATTTAGATTGAAGATGAATTAAGAATTTGTTGATAGTAAAAAAGTGTTAAAAGAGTAGTTTTAGAATTTAGATTGAAGATTAATGGAAAAGGGTAATTGGGAGAAGAAGGATTGATTGGCGATGGCCTGTGAGTTTGGAAGTACGTTGGCAATGGCAATGGCAATGAAAATCTTTAAATTTTCTTTTTTTTTTTCTTTTTTTATGAAAGAGAGAAGAGAGAGAGGAAATGGGTTTAATGAATGTGACCTGGAATAATGTGGTGTTGGTGGTGGGGATAACAGGGGCCCTATATCTACCCTCCTTTCAGGGGTCTGCATCATTTTTTTTAAAATACAATAAATTTTATTAATTTTTTTTATCATGAAAAGCCAAGAAAGATAAAGGAAATATATGTGGGTTTAAGCTTTAGAGTTTTTTTTTTATTTTTAAATTTGAGTCAATTAGACCTACCACGTCTTTTAATGGAGGAAGTCGAATTCCACAATTATCCACAACATTATTATTTTACCGGACATCAAATGTTGGCTCGACGGAGGATTCAATCTACCACGCCTCTTGATTTATCACACACCAAATGTTAAGTATTGTATTTGGATAAAATTATTACGGTAAATATTTGAATAATCCACGTAGACTGAACAATTGTTGATTATATTCCGGACATTGTCAATGATTGGTAAAAATGTCATCAATTATACCCGCAAAAGGATGATTAACAAATAAATACTTATCATGCTTCATAATTGTCATTTTGAAATTGTCATTTTGAAATGTAATCAAATGTATATTCGAGAATCTTTATTTATTTATTTAAGGAACAATTAAAATAATCAGGTTAATTAATACACGACGTGCTAATTTACCATGCATAATTTGAGAAATGATATAATAATCATCAACAATAGTTTTTAATTTGTGCATTAACAAAAAAAAAACTATCAAACTATTAAATTCACAATTTTGAGAATAGAAAATTATAGAGAGTTGTCAAATTTTTATATTTTGAATGAATGTTTGGGTGGGATGTGAATTATCACTGCTGTAACTGGTATTTGTCGGCCACAATTTATAAAATTATCATTATCGGTGTATGGTTACGTGTATGCATGTACATGCATGTTGATGAATAGTTGGTGTATAATTTCTGTTATTCATTTCTGTTATGAAGTAGGTAGTTAGGTGTATGTTAGCAAAGTTGGTAGGTTGTTAAGGTGCAAGATAGCGTAGCCCGTTTCTGTTAGAGCAGACGGTTGCTGGATGTTTCCAAAAGGAGTGCCAACATGGCACTTGATCTATCTGTATAAATACTAGTTGTGTTGAGAGCAATAAACAAGTTTATATTCCCTTCATTTCTGCTTCATAGTCTCTAACATGGTATCATAGAGCTCTCTTTTCTGGGCCTCTTCCGGTGTTTCTATCATGGAGTGTCGCTTCTCCGAGCCTTTATATCGCTCATTTTCTTCCTGTTTCCGTTGTGTTTTCGATCAAATGGCGAAAATCGGTGTTGGATCTCATAATCATTCTTCTTCTAATGGAAATTTACCACAGTTTCACTCGATCTACATGAAGTTAGATCGTCATAACTTCACTTTTTTGGCGAGCTCAGATTCTTCCAACGATCCGTGCTCACGGATTTGAGGAATTCATTTCTCCGACTGCTATGCCACCAAGTCAGTTTCTACCGTCTGCATCAGGCACTCCGCCTTGTCCGAATCTTGAGTACTCCAACTGGATCCGCCGTGATCAATTTCTCCTCAGCTGGTTCCTTTCCTCCATTGGCGATTCCATGCTCGGTCACGTAGTAAGATGTAACACTGCAAGGGATGTCTGGCTTACACTTGATCGACTGTTTCTTTCGCAATCCAAAGCTCGTATGATGCAACTTCGTATGGCACTGCAATCCACCAGGAAGGGCACCATGTCTATTGAGGAGTATTTCCTCAAAATGCGTGGCTTCGCATATCAGCATTCAGCCATAGGCCAGGTGGTTACAAACGAGGAGCTTCAAATGTATATACTCGCTGGATTCGGACTGTAATATGAAGCATTGGTTGTCAACTTTATGCAATCAGTTGATACACCCTCACTGCAAGAGATGCGATTGGCCTTCCAAGCTTATGAACTCGTATCTCTCAACAACTTACTCACTTGGAGGTAGCAGATCCATCTGCTAACGTTGCTTTCTATGGAGGAGGCTGTGGTGTACTTGGCAAAGGAGCTCGTGGATCTGGTGTTAAGAATTCTTCTCTCAAGTCAGTGGTGTGTCAGCTTTGTGGCAAGATAGGCGATGTGGCCTTGAAGTGTTTCCGGCGTTTCGATGTCCATTTTACTGGAAATACATCCTCTGACTCCTCTCAACCACAAGCTTTTGTAGCTGATACCATGCCTATTGATACAACTGGAGAATCCTCTACTTGGTACATGGATAGTGGTGCTACAAACCACATCATGAATGAACTCAACAATCTCTAAGTTAGTGCTGAATACCAAGGTAGTGAAACTATTATGGTTGGCAATGGTAACCGTCTCCCCATCTCCTCCATAGGTAAATCTTACATTCCTTCTTCATCTCATAGATCTTCTATTCTACTAAGTAATATTCTCTTTGTTCCTTCCATAGCTAAAAACCTCTTAAGCATTTCTCAGTTTACACATGACAATAATGTGTTTATTGAATTTCACCGTGACAATTGTTTTGTCAAGGCCAAGAACTCCAACAAGGTCTTGCTGAAGGGGGTGCTTGTTGATGGCCTATATCAGTTGGAGTTCTCCAAATTTCCTTTTCAAGCTTCCGGCAATATAGCTCATAATCTAAATAAAACTGAGTCTCATGTACCTTTTGTAGCTCCTTGTGTTGAAAATAATTCTGTCCATTTGTATAATATAGACACCTCTTGTTTAAATCAAGGAGCTAGTACTGACTCTCCCACTGTACGAAATGTAACTCAGAAATCCGTAGCATTGGCTACTTCTTATTCAAAGGATATTAACCTTTTGCACAAACTGTTGGGCCATCCAAATTGCTTGGTTCTTTCCAATATCTGCAAAACTTTAAATGTTTCCTTTTCTGCTTCTGAGCTCACCTTTTGTGAAGCATGTAAAGTAGGAAAGCTTCACCAAACTACACATACATCTAAGTCTATTCAAACCTCTACTCCTTTTGAGCTTGTACATACAGACTTATGGGGGGTCCTTCTCACTCTATAAGTAATCACGGCTTTCACTACTATATACATTTCATAGATGACTACACTCGTTTTACTTGGATATATCCACTCAAGCTTAAGTATGAAGCTTTTCCTACTGTCAAAAACTTCCTTCAACTTGTTCAAACTCAATTTTCCACTTTAGTCAAAGCCATTCAATCTGACTGGGGAGGAGAATTCCGTCCATTAATTACATATCTTAAGATAGATGTATTCATTTCCAACACCCTTGTCCACATATCCATGCCCAAAATGGCAAAGCTGAAAGAAAAAACCAACACATAAGGGATATGGGACTTACTCTTTTGGCACAAGCATCTCTACCTTTAACTTTCTGGTGGGAATCCTTTCACACAACAGTTTATTATAAATCGGTTACCATCTCCTTCCACAAATCATAAATCCCCCTCCGAGCTTCTGTACAAGAAACCACCAGATTACAGTTCTCTTCAAGTTTTTGGATGTGCTTGCTTCCATTATCTTCGGCCATATTCTAAACATAAACTTCATTTTAGTTATTCCAAATGTATCTTCTTGGGTTATAGTAATAATCACAAGGGATACAAGTGCTCACACCCTTCTGGTCGATTATATATAGTTGATACAATGAGTTTCAATCATACAGAATTTCCATTTCCTCAACTTTTTTCTTCTTCTGGCTCTACTATTCCAGAACCTACCACTATTGTTCCTTTTCCAGTTTCTGCGCCATATATCACTCCACCACCTACTCCCCACCCATCACCTATTCCCTCTCCAGCACCTACTCCTGACCAATCTACATCCCAGTCACCTACTCCCTCACTTCACTCTAATTTTAGTACTAGCAGCAACTCTAACTCTAGTACTAGTCTTAGTCCACCCCCTCATAGTCATTCTCTTATCCCGAATACTCATTCTCGCATACCTACAACCAACACTCATATCATGGTTACCAGAGCCAAGCATGACATTTTTAAACCTAAAGTATTTAACACTAACAAAGCTGCTTTGCCTGTAGTTCCTTCTTTTGTTGATGCAGCTTTAGAAGATCCAGCTTGGAAAGAAGCTATGAATGCGGAGTTCAAAGCTTTGATAGATAATCAGACATGAGAGTTGGTTCCTTACACTGAAGACATGAAAGTGATCTCAAATAAGTGGATTTTCAGAGTGAAAACTCATTCAGATGGCTCTCTGGATAAGCTAAAAGCCAGACTTGTGGCTAGGGGATTTGAGCAGTATGCTGGTGTGGACTTCCTTGAGACCTTTAGTGCGGTTGTCAAAGCCTCGACTATTCGTCAGGGATGGAACATTCAGCAGTTAGACATAAATAATGCATTCTTGAATGACACTCTGGAGGATCGAATTTTCATGTCTCAACCTATTGGTTTTGTTGACTCCAATCATTCTCATCCTCAATATGTGTGTAAGCTTAAGAGATCACTTTATGGCCTTCGACAAGCTCCGAGAGCATGGTATGAAACTTTAACCAATTTTCTCCTGGAAATACAGTTCAAAAGAAGCTCCTCAGATCATTCTTTGTTCTTCAAAAATAATACTACTGGTCTTCTTCTAGTACTTGTGTACGTTGATGATATTTTGGTCACTGAAGACAACTCGGATGAAGTGCTACATGTCATTGAGATGTTGAAGAAAAGGTTTAGGCTAAAGCATAGTGGACAATGGACATGTGCAGTATTTTCTTGGTTTGGAAGTGCAGCAATCTGATAGTGGTTTTCTTCTAAATCAACATAAATATCTTCAAGAGTTACTTATGAAAGTCAGTATGCAAGATTGCAAGCCTTGTAACTCCCCAATGGCTGTAAACACGAAAATTTCAAGGCATGATGGTGAAGTGTTTGTAGATCCTTTTCTATACAGAAGCACAATTGGAGCATTGCAGTATCTTACTCTAACCCGCCCTGACATTGCTTATACTGTTAATAAGCTAAGTCAATTCCTTCAATCTCCCTGAAATTCTCACTGGAAGGCGTGTAAAAGGCTACTTCAATATGTAAAAGGCACTGCCTCGGTGTCTTTACAATTCACTCCCTCATCTTCCTTGTGTTTGGAAGCCTTTTCCAATGCTGATTGGGCGGAATGTCTAGATGGAAGACGCTAAACTAGTGGTCATTGCGTCTTCCTTGGATCAAACTTAGTCACTTGGCATTCGGGTAAGCAAAACGTGGTTTCTCATAGTAGTGCGGAAGCTGAATACTGATCAATAGCCGATGCTACCTCTGATTTGGTCTGGCTCAGTAATCTCCTCAAAGAACTTGGTATAAAAGTTCAAACACCCCATCAGTTGTGGAGTGACAATATCAGTATTGTCTCTCTCGCCTCTAATCCCGTGTTTCACGCCCGTACTAAGCATATAGAAGTCGACGTTCATTTCGTTCGGGAGAATATTGCTGCTAAGATTCTTGATGTTGGACATGTCTCAAGCTCTGATCAAGTTGCCGATATTTTTACGAAGCCATTAACGGAATCTCGATTTGCTTTCTTACGTGGAAAATTTTGCTTACAAACAGAAGACGATGTATAGAACCCTGTTTTGTTTCAGGGGGTATATTGGTGTATGGTTACGTGTGTGCATGCACATGCATGCTGATGAATAGTTGGTGTATAGTTTATGCTATTCATTTCTTTTATGCAGTAGGTAGTTAGGTGTATGTTAGCAAAGTTGGTAGGTTGTTAAGGTTCAAGATAGCGTAGCCCGTTTCTGTTAGAGGAGACGGTTGCTGGATGTTTCCAAAAGGAGTGACAACATGGCACTTGATCTATCTGTATAAATACTGGTGGTGTTGAGAGAGCAATAAACAAGTTTCTATTCCCTTCATTTCTGCTTCATAGTCTCTAACAATCATACCTTCATATTATTAAATTAGTCTCACTTTTCATTTTAGTTTATTTCACTTTAGTCTCATTTTCTGAAATAGCGAAGAATATGTGGCTACAATTAACTTTCACTCCTCATAATTAATTACAACCATACATCTCACTTTCTTTAGTTTACGTGAAAACCCTTAAAAAAATTAATTTAATGATATGGTGGTAATACTAAATAATTATTTTATTGTTATTGTTAATCAAATTTTTAATGATGATCCGCATACAATATGCATAACATACCTCAACATGAGCATGGGACGAGTAATAAAGAACTTGTTTTTTCTATGTGTTTTTCGATGATCGTCAAAAATATATAATCCACATCTCATCCCACTGACATATTACTTTTTGACTTTCGAATACGTATTTCTACTGAAACTTAGTATGAATTTTAATATTTTTTTGAAATATTTTTTCTTTTACAGGATACTTGTAGTATCCCTTAAAAGAAAAAAAACATTTCAAAACGATATTGTAAAACTCATAATAGGTTCTCACTAAAATGAAAAGTAAGACTAATTTAATGAGATGGAGGTAGTAATAATTATTCACCCAAAATTAGAAAGTATTACACTTTTGTCACATTTGAAATGTCCAAAATACCTCGCATCCACCAAAAATAGAAAGTGATGCACAATACAGACTCGGGTTGCATTTATTCTTTTTCTTTTTAATTATACTTCGAGACTTACTTTCACACAGGCCCAATAGTCATTATTTAAACTAACATCTAATTTTTATTTTAAATTTGCTTAATAAATTCATTCACATTTTAACACAAACCCAATATATATTTAATTCTTTTCGACAAAATGCGCGGGTAACACGCTAGAATGTATAAAAATATAACAATCAAACATAATCAGAACCAACGTAAAAATATGTCGAAAAAAACACGTTGTCAACATTATTTAGTGGAGATGATACATGTACAACCTCATGCATAGCCCTAGCCGAGATAAAAGGAATGAGTTTAAAATTTGAATTCAAAATAAAATATTATGTACTATCAAAGCATTTACAAACTTCCAAATATGAATGAGGATGCTACCATTATTGGCCAACCATTATATCGCGCTATTATATAGACATACGAAACAAGAAAACTGCCAAAAAAAAAAATTATTCACATCAAATACTTTTTACCCTGTCCCAGGCCTTTGGCCCAGCGGACATTTGGTGGTAGAGTTTAGCGCTCTCATTTGGTGGTCTAGGGATCGATTCCCATTGGTGTAGTTTAGGAGTAGATTAGAATATTTGACGCCGAACTATACTACGGAACAAGGAAGGCTCGCACTGGTTATGGGGCGCGTTTCGGTCACACATAAACGACCACCATGATTGAACGGAAAGTGCTGATGATAAAAGTCATTTCTTTTTACCATGGAAAAATCGGATCTTTTTTGTAACTTTTGTACGGATGAATGATTGCTAAATAATAATTGTTGAACTTCTTATCATTATACTTGTCTATAGTTTCTTTTTTGATACATCTTACTACCTCCGTTCCAAATTAATAGATTCACTTTCCTTATTGGGACATCCCAAACTATTAGTCTCATTTCCATAAAAGAAAATAAATTAGTGTCAAATCAAATCATCAACTCAACATTAATATACAATTAACATTTAACTCCACTCATTTACTCTTTAGTTGTGGGTCCCATTTTAACTTAATCTCAATTAATTAGTTGTGGGTCCCATTTCCTTGGCTATTGTGCCAAAAGGAAATGAGACATTTAGTTTGGGATGGAGGTAGTATATCTTTTACGCTTTTTTACTTTATTCAGATTCACTGATTTTTTTGATTTTTTTAGTGAATTTAGGCCTTGCTAATTACCTGCTTACCTTATAAATTCAGTTTTTAGTACTTTTAGCATCTTGTAATTAGACATCCCTAATTTATAAATATTTCTGCTTTTCACTTAAATCATTGGATCCAACCATTATACTTAGTTTGTCAAAAACTCCGATGCGGGAGGCCGCACTGGATGAACACCACTTTTGCTTCATGTTTTATGTGTTTTCTTCTTGTTTTATGTTTTCTTTCACTGTTTTCTTTTTTTCTTTTTTTATTTTCCAGATTTTTCTTTTTTTTTTTTTGTCTTTTATTTTTTATTTTTCAGTTTTAATTTTTTATGTCCCTTTTGATTAATTTCTGGATTTAGTCTTTGTATGCATTTAAAGTATTATTTCTTTCCAACTACTTCTGATGTGACCATTTTTTTGCTTTCACCATTATCTGGCAGAGAAGAATAGCTTTCAAGAATTAAACTCGATTATTTTCCTTGTACTTCACTGAACATGGCATTGAAGGTGTGTTTCTTTAGAACTTTTGTCATCCGATATGCGGTAGAAGTATAAAAATATTTCTGCTAAGCAAGTTGAAGATACTCAGGTACTTCAAATATTTACAGAATTTATGATACGAGTATATCTCGTATCTTGGTAGAATATCTTTAGATTTTATTATTTTGATTATTATTTATTTTGATTATATCTTTTTCATATTTTGCTAGGTATTTAGTCTTATAAATATTAGTTATTGTAATCATAATTATTATGAAGATTAATGAATGAGATTCACGGAGAGAAGCATTTTCTTCATCACACGTATTTTCTTTTGACGGCCGACGGGAAAACCCCGCGCTCGTCCCTATTTATCTTTGGCAGCTGACGGCTCACCGCGCTCACCATCACATTTCTGTCCGTCGAATCCTCATTGGAGCGCCAGATACGTTTATCCGTTCGTTGATCAAGGAAATTCGCGAGTTAAGGGAATTCTCCCTTAACAGGTTCCCAATATCCAACTTGCCGAGTATGTTGTAAAACACCTTCGCATTTACAGCTTTGGTCAGGACATCTGCTAGTTGGTCCTCAAACCGGACGTAGGGTATCTCAACAACTCCCGTCTCAATCTTCTCTTTGATGAAATATCGATCTACCTCTGCGTGTTTTGTCCGATCGTGCTGAACTGGGTTCTCCGAAATTCTGATTGCAGCTTTGTTGTCGCAGTAGATTCGTGACGTTTTCTCTCCAAGATAGCCGAGCTCCCGTAACAGCTTCCTTAGCCAAAGTACGTTTGTCAAGCCACTCTTGATTCCTCTAAACTCCGCTTCAGCACTAGAGAGGGACACAACCTTCTGTTTTTTACTTCTCCAGGTGACCAGATTACCACCTACGAAAGTATCATATCCCGTGGTTGGCCTCATATCCATGGGATCTCCCGCCTAATCAGCATCCGTATACCCTTGTACCTCTGTATGGCCATGTTTGCCAAAGAACAGGCCGAAATCAAAGGTCTTCTTCAGATACCTGACTATTCGGAGTGCCGCCTCCATATGGTCTGATTGTGGTTGATGCATAAATCTACTAACTACTCCCACTGCATAAGCAATATCCGGTCTGGTGTGAGAGAGATAGATGAGCCTTCCTACAAGGCGTTGATATTGACCCCGATCAGTTGCTGTTGCACCTTCCACAATTTGCACCTTGTGATTGACCACGATCGGGGTATCAGCTGGCTTGCAATCCAGCATCCCAGTCTCAGCAAGAAGGTCCAGAGTGT
>JAOWBJ010021977.1:0-10905 GCA_028566335.1 Monarda citriodora
TAATATCTCCACCAATTCTCCTACAAAACAAAAGTACGAAATACGAAAGTGAATTTGAACTAAAAACCTAAGGAATGACACTAAAATGATACGAAATACTAAAGAAATAAAGACACAAAAATAGTGCAATCAATGCCATAACATCAGGATCATAGGGGTTAAAGAAAAACCTATGTCCTTAAAAATTACTTGTAATAACTGAGGTGAAGCCTTTTACCTTGCCATACCTGCCCTGTTAATAACCTGATCTAGGGAATTTGGCCGACTTCCCTAAAACTTAGATCACGTACCTTGCGGTAACGTGAACCTGAAGTGCACTAACTCGGGCAACACATTCCCGAGCCCGATCGTATCTCATAATTTGGCATAAGGCCGACATGTAGGCATTAAACATTAAACCGTTAAAAGAATATGGCATGGTAACTTTAAAATAAACAACTCATAAATAACAGTTCGCCTCGGCGACTGGTCGCCGATGGTTTTAGTTTTGAAAGCCCACCTCTTACTGCTTCTGGACTTCGGCGACTGAGCCGAGCTATCAGGGCTCTTCCTTCGAACAACCTTAATAAAAGAACCATTCATAAGCTTAAGTCATAAATGCCGAGCTCTCACTAGAGCTCTGTAACTAGCTAACGTGCTGGAATGAGAGAGAACTGACTCTTGAGTCTATTTTAGGTACGAGAAAAGCTCTAGCTATCTATCTCATCAAGTTATCCTTATTAACTTAGTCTGAGTATTCTGAGAATACTCTGATCAAGTACTACTAGTGAACTGTTCGGACCGAACATAGGGGTCTGTTCGCTTGAGCGATCAGAGTGGTCTGTTCGTCTAAGCGAACTAACCCTTCTAGTGGACTTCGCAGTTCGCTTCTGCGATCTGCTTAAGGACTTCGCAACCTTCTTGAGATCTCTCTAATCACTGGTCGCTCCTTTTAAAACTGAATATTCTAAGTGTAGAAACCTTAGACACTCTCCTAGAAATGCTTATTTAGTCTAGCCATTACCTTATTAAGGTCAGTGAGACCAGTGTGCGGGGGATCAATCTAAGATCATGTCCGTGCTCGCTACTACATTGAAGAGGAGAGTCGAACCCATTTATCTTAATTTAAACAATCTGTACTTACTAGAGCAGTTAAGCGAAACCTTGAAGACTCAAATAAACTGGAACTTGGAGTTTAACTTAAGAAAACTGGATATTAAGTTTTAACTCAGAAGCTTAAGGGGAAACTGGAAAAATTAAGGTTTATTCAAGGACTTAAAGAAACTGGAAATTCAGTTTTGACCGTAACTTGACTTGGTTGGGTTAGGGCAGACTCATGACTCGTGCATGGGTAGAACATTAAAATGCTAACGTGAAGAAATGGAGAATTTACCTCTTACAGTCAGGGATACAGAGTGCGATCCAAACTTGGATCCTTCTCGGTCTCGCTTGTTTTCCTCACTCTCTCGTGTTTCTCTCAATATGGTGGAGGATTATGGTTGCAAAAGTTTTGAAGTGTTTGAGTGGTGAGGGTATTTATAGGGTGCGTGGTGTCGCTTGGTTCCTTGGACCCGACTCAATGATTTGTTCTGCTGGAATTCTATTGGTGGTGACAGTTTTTAGGAAAGGCTTGCACAGGATTGGCCAGTTTGGACGGTGGCTTCGACAGCCGAGGGAGTGTGCATTGGGCTGTCGCTGGGTGGTTCCTCATAGGCCGACTCTTGACTTTCCTATATTATTTTAAACTTGGGTGTCAAGCGTGAATGCCGATTGGGCACCCTTGCTTCGGTATACTGACTCAAAGGAGAACCGATTCTCTATGGGTCACTGCCACTGCTCGGTATTATCACTGGGTTAGACTTCGGTATCACCGAACACTAGACACTGTCGGACACTATGCATTGCCGAACACTTAGGTTAGACCTCGGTGGTGCCGAGCACTACTCTAGACTTCGGTACTTCCGAACACTGTAGCTCGCTCAGCACCTCCGCGCGATGCGAGCTTAAGGCGTTGGGCGGACTCTGAGTACCACTACATGCGGTATGAACGTCCTAGGGTACGCGAGCTTAATCTGTTCGCTGGGAACTGCTCGGTCAGCAGGGTTGCTGCGAACTCTGGACGGAGTCCGAATTAGTACGGAGTGTCATGCCGAACACTTTACCCTTGGCTAAATTAGGGGCTATCTTAAAATAACTTTCGAGTGACAAGCTTAGTCACAACATTCATCACAATGTAACCATTCCATTCACATCATACAATCCGAATCTTAGATTATAACTATGCATCCACCCATCTCATAACTCATTCAATCATCAAACATAGGTAGCACATAATAATTTAAGCACATAAGATCACATAATTTGAACATATTCGAACTCATACTATCCGCTCGTATTTCTAATTTTCAGAAATCCCTTGCTAAAAACGGTTACAAGAAGGTTTTGAAACTTGGGTTGTTACACCCTACCAACCTTAACAAAATTTTCATCCTCGAAATTGCTTACCTACTTAAACAACTCCGGGTACCTCTCTCTCATCCTCTCCTCAAGTTCCCATGTAGACTCTTCTTGTTCTTGGAGCTTCCACAGCACCTTCACCGAAGTAACGGTCTTATTCCTTAGCTGTTGAACCTTGCGATCCAAGATCGCTTCGGGTTTACTCTCGTAGCTTAGGTCGGGTGCGAGCTCGACCTCCTCTTGACGAACTATATGCCTTTGGTCGTACACGTACTTACGGAGCTGAGACACATGGAAAACATCGTGTACGTTGCTCAAATTTGGTGGCAAAGCTATTCTATAGGCAACGAGGCCTATCTTCTCTAAGATCTCCTAAGGGCCGATGAAGCGCGGCCTCAGCTTCCCTTTTACTCCGAACCTCAAGATCACCTTCAACGGAGACACCTTTAAAAACACCTTATCCCCTCAGCAAACTGTACCTCGGCACGTCCGCGATCTGTATAAATCTTCTGTCTATCCTGAGCCTCTTTCATCCATACTCTAATCTGACGTATCACTTCGATCATCTCGCTGATCGCTTCGGGGCCTAACAACTTCCTTTCTCCTACTCCATCCCAGTAGAGCGGAGATCGACACTTCTTCCCATAAAGGGCTTCGTACAGAGCCATTCCAATAGTAGCCTGGTAACTGTTGTTGTAGGCGAACTCTGCTAAGGGTAAGGCGAGATCCCACTGACCACTTCGGTCGATCACTACCGATCTCAACATATCCTCAAGGGTCTGTATGGTTCTCTCTGATTGCCCATCTGACTGGGGATGGTAAGCCGAACTAAAATTCAGCTTGGTTCCCATCTCTTTCTGTAAACTCCTCCAAAACCTCAAGGTGAACTTAGTATCTCTATCCGAGGTAATCGACTTTGGTACCCCGTGCAACCTTATAATCTCTCTAACATAAAGCTGGGCGAGCTTCTCTGAGGTAAAAGCCATGGAGACAGGAAGAAAGTGCGCACTCTTCGTCAAACGATCTACCACTACCCATATTGCATTACTACCTCTTCTAGACTTTGGCAACCCAGCCTCGAAGTCCATGGTGATGTGATCCCACTTCCACTCAGGGATCTCCAATGGTTGCTACTTCCCGTAGGGTCGCTGGTGGATAGCCTTTACTTGCTGACAGTTTAAGCACTTTTTCACGTACGAGGCCACGTCCCTCTTCATCCCTTCCCACCAAAACCTACTCTTCAAATCCTGGTTCATCTTTGTGTTTCCCGGGTGGGCTGTGTACGGAGTACCATGGGCCTCACTTAGAATCTCGTTCTTTAGTTCCTTATCTCATGGCACGCACAACCTTCCATCCTTGGTGATAGAATTATCGGCCTCTTCCCAGAACTGTCCGGGCTCTCCCATCCTTATCTTAAGGCGGACTCCCTCTAGGACTTTGTCCTTTCTCTGTGCCTCAATGACCTTTTGTCTCAGGTCGGGTTCTACGGCCAGCATTGAGATTACTTCAGCAACCGTCTTTGGTGGAGGGAGGATCTCCAGCTTCATCTTACCGAACTCCCTTACTAGCACTTCTTCCCTCGTGGCAAAACTCGCGAGTTCTGACGAACTTTTCCGGCTCAGGGCATCCGCCACTACATTGGCTTTACCTGGGTGGTAATTAATACCGCAGTCATAGTCCTTGACTAGCTCGAGCCATCTCCTTTGCCGCATGTTGAGATCCTTCTGCTTAAAGAAATACTTGAGGCTCTTATGGTCGGTATATATCTCACACCAAACTTCATACAACTAGTGCCTCCAAATCTTCAATGCATGCACAACGGCAGCTAACTCAAGATCGTGGGTGGGGTAGTTCTATTCGTGCAGTCTCAGCTGTCTCGACGCGTACGCTATAATCCTTCCTCCTTGCATCAGCACACACCAGAGCCCATTCTTCGATTCATCGGTGTAAATCACATACTCTTTGTTCTGCTCGGGAACAGCAAGCACAAGTGCGGTTGTCAACTTCCTCTTAAGCTCACTGAAACTCTCCTCGCACTCCGGCGACTATACGAACTTTGCACCCTTGTATAACAACTGGGTGAGTGGTTTAGCTATTCGAGAGAAACCTTGAATGAACATTCTGTAATATCCTGTTAACCCTAGGAAACTTCAGATCTCATTCGGGGTGGTCGGGGTCTTCCAGTTCTGCACTGCTTCCACTTTAGCCGGATCAACTTGGATTCCTTTGGAAGACACAATGTGACCGAGGAAGGACACTTCGGTCAACCAAAATTCGCACTTACTGAACTTGGCGAACAACCTCTCTACCCTTAACGTTACTAGCACCACCCATAAGTGATCCTCATGCTCTTTTCGGTTCTTAGAGTACACCAGCACATCATCTATGAAGACCAGGATGAACTTGTCCAGATAGGGGTGGAAAACCATGTTCAACAAATTCATGAATACTGCTAGAGCTTTGGTCAGTCCGAACGGGACGACTACGAACCCATAATGACCATAACGAGTGTATAACACTGTCTTTGGAACATCCTCAGCTCGAACTTTCAACTGGTGATAGCCAGATCGCATGTCGATCTTCGAGAACACACTGGCTCCCGTGAGTTGGTCAACGGATCGTCAATCCGAGGTAAAGGATACTTGTTCTTCAGCATTAACTTGTTGAGCTCACGGTAGTCCACACACATCCTCATCGAACCATCCTTCTTCTTCACAAATCAGACCGGGGCTCCCCATGGTGAAACACTAGGTAGGATGAATCCTGAGCTCTGCAACTCATGTAACTGCACCTTGAGTTCCTCCAACTCCTTTGGTGCCATCCTGTACAGCTCCTTAGACACTGGGGCCGAACCGGGTTCTAGTTCAATCACGAACTCTACTTCTCTATTTAGAGGTAATCCGGGCAACGTCTCGGGAACCATGTCGGGAAACTCTCGCACTACTGTTACATCATCCCCCCTTGGCTGATCTTCCTTATTATTCTACTTGAGGTATACGAGGTGCGTCGGGCTACCCTTTCTTATCAAATTCGAGGCCTGGATTCCTGAGATTATCACCTTGCGGCCTCCCATTGTGATTCCATGGAACTCCATCACCTCTTGTCTAGGAAAACGAAACGAGATACGCCTCTCTTTACACTGAATCATCGCGAAGTTCCGACTAACCAGTCCATTCCCAAGATAACATCTACACCCGCTAAAGGCATAACGCTGAGAGTCCGAGCTACAAGCTTAAGGGAGCTTAAGGATATCTCAAGGTTAGAGCACTGGCGACCTAGTTCAAGCCTTCCTCCTACTGGAGATACAACACTGAGTGGAGCTCTTAAAGGTTCAGTGGGCAAGTCTAAGTTCGCTACACATACGTTAGCAACAAAGGAGTGCGAGGCTCCGGTATTAAACAAGAATAAAACAGGCACACCACTTAGAGAACCCATACCTGCCAAATTGCCCTGATCCTTGGCAAGTGGCTGCTTAGACGAGCTAGCCTTAGCGTCAAACTGTTGGCGCTAGTACTGTCTAAACTATTGAGCTTGAGGCGGAAGGGGAGCAAGGGGTCCGGGCTAGCCCTGGACGCTCGGAGTTGCACGGGGAGGCGGAGGCTAAACTGTCCTTAAGTTCGGCACTGGCCGGGGCTGACGAACTAGGCAGTGACTGGCGAAGTGCCAGGGCTTCCCACAAGAATAGCATACATTGTTGCCTGCAAGGCACCCTCCCTCATGAGGTCGCCTGCACCTCGGGTACGGGGCCGAAGTCTGAGGCTGCTGGATTGGCTGGGGCGGATTGCTCATCCTCGGTGGAACTGGTGGTCGCTGCTGGCCCTGCCACGGCCTTTTCCTGAACTGGTTTCCGCTCACCGCCCACTTCCTCTTCTCTCCCTGCACCGGCACGGGAGCTGATGTGACCACTAGCTGCTCGGCAGGCATCGGAGCCTCGACGTCGAGAGCTCGGCTCAGAGACTCCGTATAACTTAGCCCTCCATGGCTGGCCAAGGGCATCCTGATTTCTGGCCGCAGTCCGGCACTTAAATTTTTTTCCATCTTCTTATTCGTGTCGACCTGGTTCGGTGCAAACCTCGAGAGCTCGCAGAACTTCCTATCATACTTAGTCACATACATTCCTCCTTGCTTGAGGTTAAAGAATTCCTCCTTGCTTGAGGTTAAAGAATTCGGCCTCCTTCTGCTTTCTATAACTCTTCGGTACATACTTGTCGTACACACCCTCCTTGAACTGCTCCCAAGTGTAGTTTGCCCACTGCTCGGGGGTCATTACCTTCCTTCGGGCATCCCACCAAAAGTCGGCGGAGCCGGTCATTTGGAAAGCCACACATGCTAATCTCTCCTGATCATTACACCTCAGAAAATCAAAGATCCGCTCCAGAGCTCGGATCCACAACTCAGCACTAGCGGGTTCTCCCATCCTGTCAAAGGTCGGCGGGTTCTGACGGAGAAACAACTCTTCAATCCGCCTATCAGGAGGCTGTGGTGGCGGGTCAACTCCTTGATTTCTGGGAAACTGGCGTCTCGCCGGCATCCTAAAAAGTTAAACATCCTTAAACCTCTTTGACAAAACAAACACATCGGATATGGGGACCTCGGTCACTCTGGACAATTAACTCATGCCCGATAAAGCGCTAAAACATGCTCACGTGACCTCATGCATTCGGAAAGGCGAGGCGAACACCTCACCTTCTATCTAACTTACTTCGCTATGTTCCACAGGCCATAGCAGCCTCTAAACCATGAGCTTGCTCATAGCAGGGATAACCCATTTCACTTCCTAAGTGATCTTGTTAGCATTTCCTATGAGTTCAGCTATGTTCTCAGGCAAATCCTATGTTCAAGCACATAATTCATCATTTAAAAGCCATATAATCAAGCAAACAAGCACTAAGGCATAGGCATGCAAAGTCCGCATACCTCAATCCCACTATTCAGCAGTTAATCATACATCCATTATCTACCCACTCATCTAAGCACATCCATCCACACATCTAACTGTCCATCCGTAGTCAAGTCGAGTCTTAAGAGAACGTATCTTGGCTTGGTTGAGCAGGTCGGGTCGCTGTGACGGGCTTTTGCTGAAGAACCCCCAACTCAATCTAACAGGAGTCTAGTGGAACAAAGCCAGACTCAAAAAGAAGAAGACTCTTGGGTTTTCAGAGCGAACCAGAGCTCTGATACCACTGCTGTAACGAGCCCGAACCCGCTAAGGAGAGCCGTGCCTGAAGTACGCTACGATTAGTTTGAGTAAGTAGGGAAAGCATGGTGCGTGATAGTGAACTATGTTTAAAAATGATGTAAAAGAAAATCGGACTGACAAGGAGACTTCGGCACCGAGCTGTCTAGTGGACTTCGGTACCGAGGTGGTGCTCGCACAAGTACTAACACTTGAACATATATATTTAACTAGCGTTGTGCCCGCGCGTTGCGGCGGGAAGAATTAAACATAAATTGTGTTTGTATTGAAATGTGAAGGAATTTATTAAGAAAATTAAAAATAAAAGTTAGATGTTAATTTAAGTAATAGTTATTGGGCCGAAGGGTGAGAGTAGGCCCAGAAGTAAATTTAAAAAGAAAAGGAATAAATGTACCCGCTGGGAATTGAACCCGGGTCTGCTGCGCATCACTTTCTATTTTTGGTAAAAGCAGGGGTATTTTGGACAATTCGCATATCACAAAAGTGTAACACTTTCTATTTATAGGGGGTGAGATAATTATTATATACTACCTCCATCTCCTATTATTAGACCCTTTTTGCTTTATTGACTTTCGGGTACGCTTTTCCACCGAAATTTAGTACGAGTTTTAATACGTGATTTTGAAATATTTT
The DNA here is from genome assembly GCA_028566335.1 of Monarda citriodora. Lineage (NCBI taxonomy): Eukaryota > Viridiplantae > Streptophyta > Magnoliopsida > Lamiales > Lamiaceae > Monarda > Monarda citriodora. The sequence goes on from JAOWBJ010021977.1 coordinate 8,267, forward strand.
TTCGCTCACGAGATACTATGACACTCATAGTATCCCGTGAGCGAAAATATTTTAAAAACTCATACTAGGTTTCGGTGGAAAAACGTGCATTGATTAACATAAAGTAAGTGGCTTATTTTTTGTGACATCATCACAACGTAATTGTGGCTAACCGCCGCTGCGGCGTGTAGAGGTGCCCACGGTTCCGGAACTGGAACAGAACCGCCGGTTTCGGTTTCACGGTGGACGGAACAGAAACATAACCGTATAGTAGACGGTTCCGGTTCCAGTTCTAGAACCGACGGGTACGGTTCTGTTCCGGTTCCGGTTACGGTTTTAACCAGAGAAGAACTGCTTTTTTTCTTATTTTTTATTTTTCTTTCATTTATGATTCATGCTTCATTGATTATAGAAACAAATTTAATTGTAAGGCAATTAAATTATGAAACGTAAAAAATACGTGAGAATGTGAAATTATTTAATTTTTTTTCCTAATCCGCTAGTTATTCGATTACTTTTATTTTTGTTTTACAATTTCTAATAACTTTTATCATAGTTAATTATTATTATTATAAATTTTATTTGTATTTTGTAGAGTAGAAGAAATTGCACAATTTCGTACTAGTCTTCTTTATTTTAGCATATTAAATTTTGAATTATAAATTAAATAATAAAACTATTTAATTTAACAAATATAAAAAATTTCATATAAAAAATATAATATACTAATCAAATGTTATATCAAATAATTAGTATAGAAGTATAATATTGATATATAAAGTAAAAAATAAAAAATATTAAAATAAAATGGCTCTATTCCAGTTCTTAACCGGAACCGGAACAGAAACCGCCGGTTCCGGTTCTATAGTTGAGGAATAGAAATCGAACCGTCTGTTCCTCAAAACGGTTCGGAACCGCCTGTTTCGGTTACAATTCCTGAACCGACGGTTCCGTTTAAAAATCGATGGTTCCGGTTCTTTTGGGCACCTCCACATTTCAGTACATCAAATTTCTAAAATAGCTCTCTTGCCACATGTACCGCCATATCAATCGAGCCAACTCGTTCGGTTTCAAGTCAATTTTATTGGATTTTGTATCAAGAATCAAAGCAAGGAGTAAAGAAAATAAGAAGAAAAGTTGAAGGAGAAGAAGTTAGCCGGCAATTAGAAACGACAGTTAAGGAGTTAGTTGTTTGTTAGCTAGTTTGTTACTTTTCCAGCTGTAAAATCGTGTATTTCAATTTACAATTTTTCTTCCTTTGTGTACTGTAGCAGGTAGTTAAACACCAGTAGTGAGCTTAGTTTGTTCTTCATGTTTTGCATGCTCAATTCAGTTTCAATGAGAATTTCTCTTTCATTTTGTTTCATCAATGAATTCTGATCTCCTCCGATCATCTGAAGCTTTGCAACATGGTATCATGAGCGATATTTCCGCGACGATCTGATCTTCATTTTTTTTTAGTTGTTTTTTTTTCTCTCATCTTCTGCTTAATGCCTCCGAGGCACGAGGTGGTTCAATTTCCGGTGGAGGATACGATTGCCCCATCTAATCCACTCTATCTGCATCCTAGTTATAATCCGGGTACCGTTCTTGTCGATGATCTCTTTAGGGTGTGATTGCTTAGAGTGATGTGATTATAGGTGATTATGGGTGAGATGGATGATAGGGGATAAAAAAATAGTGATTAAACCATGATTTGTAATAAGGGGTCCCACCTGTCACATGTTTGGTACACATGATTAGAGGGTGAGTGTAAATCGAATTAATCTGGTTCTTGTGTTTGGTTCGTATGATTAAACCCGATTGAAATATGAAATTACTATTGTACCCCCACCTACTTTTGGAAATTACAATGAAACCTGGTATATATAACTCTTTTTGCCCTAACTGATGAGAGTCATTTGTACTCTCTCCCAAATGCTGAAATCGGCAGAAGCAAGAAAGGCATGATTCATCACTTCCTCCGACTGAGAAATGAGGCGAAGAGCATCAATTGCCAATCATGTCTTCCAAAATAGACGGTAAGTTTTCTGATTCCATAATACATCTCGTGTGATGTTGGGGTTATGATTTTGTGTTTCTTAATGCAACAATGGTGTTCTTCCACAATACAATGGTGTTCTTCCATAATACATCTCGTGTTCTTCCAAAATCAGCAGGGTTTTCTCGGTTTAAGTCATATGGGTGTTATACGAACAATGCTTGATTTGTGTAATTTCGTGGATTTCATGTATTTTATTTATGTTCCTATGTTTCTTTGCCAAATTGGTGCCTTTTGACATGTATATTCGTTCCCTAATTGATTTGGGTAATTTCGTGGATTTAATGTATTTTATTTATGTTCCTCTATTTCTTTGCCAAATTGGTGCCTTTTTGACATGTATATTCGTTCCATAAGTGATTAGGTTTTTTTTTACTATAATATGAATTCAGTTTCTTTGTCAAAATGGTGGATTTCTCTAATATATAATCGTTCCACAAGGGATTTGTTGCGTTAGGGTTTATTGATTTTGTGAAAGTAGTACCTTTGCTTTGATATGATTTCGTGAAAGCATATCATTATTTTTTGAAGGCGCTCATTTCTGGTTTTGTGAACTGCTACTTTTGGACATATCATTTGTGAAATTGTTAAATTTCTGTATTCATAAGATGTTGTTGGG
>JAOWBJ010022088.1:0-10904 GCA_028566335.1 Monarda citriodora
CATACATGGCTTTTAGATTATGAGAAAGGGTGCAGATGCCTCAATATAAGGTCTTGACACGTTCTGAGATATGAACATACAAATTGGTGACCTAGCTGTGATTTTTTGCACTCTACAATTTCACAATTTCAATGATAGGAGTATATATAAGAAGAGAAGTGAAGAGTTATAGTTAGACTTTAAAAAAACCTAGTTAGACTATACAAAGGAAACTTGATCTTTATGATTACTTGCTGCCTAACAATCTCCCACGGGGAGACTTATCTCATACGTAGTTTTCAACCTTCAATTGCATGGCCGTGTCAACTTCAACGTAACTACTCTAAAGTAAAGACACAACCTTAGCAGTCACGTTTTTCTCTGCATGTTTACTCTTGCTCCTGTTTCCTACCTGCCTTGCCTTCTCTCTCCATCTCCCAGTGGTGGTGATAATATTCTCAGTTCGTCTTTAACAATCACGAGTTGATCATGAACTCCACTTCTCCCACACAAGCTAGACATATATAATTCGATAACTTGAGTGTATGCACCATCGGAATCATGTATCTCAATTTCTGGCAAGAATATTGTTTTTTTGTTGTAGTCGGAGGAAAGTAAATCAGATTCACAAGTGTTGGTAGCAAAACTGGCGAAGAACAAGTGCAAATTGACGATGTTAATTGGTGAGTGGGATTTGATACGAAAGAAATGATTTGGAAACTTGTTAGATTTTGTGGCACCTCCTCCCTATGTATTTGAGACAAAGTTGGTAAACAAGCGATTCTACGAAAGAAATTATTTGGAAACTTGTTAGATCATTCTGTTTTCTGAGTATAATGGGATGCTTAGCGTTCGTGTGTACTCGCCAACGAAACAGTGCCCGGTAGTTATGAACTATGGATTACGAACAAGAAGGGAATGTGGATAAATGTATCTGTTTGTAGTACATGTGGTATCTATTGCTTTTCGAATCGGATAAAGTTCCATCCGGTTTATGGGAGCTCTTTTCATCTCAATGGAGTTTCAGAAACTCTTGTACATTATATACAACAACCATGAAAATCCACCCAGTGTAATAAAACATAATAATATAACACACACACAATATGTAATAGTACACCCACACCCACATACACACACGCATATACACATATAGGGTCACTGTAACCCTGAGTCATTCAATCAGATGTCAGTATGCTGTCATACTCATCGGCAACATCCTTACAATACTCATTCCCATGCCCATGACCTTGAAGCGTAAGTCCTCATAAAAGTTGATTAGGGGCATAAGGTAGTCAGTATGTTGTCATACTCATCGGCAACATCCTTAGGCAGTGTTTTGTTGGGGAGTTGAAGACACATGAGATGACTCATGTGTCTTCAACTCGGTGTTTGGTAGCGGGATGAGGAAAGTCTTGGACCCGGGAAAAGTGGGTGACCCGGTACGGCTTTACTGTTTACGCGAGTTGTATCAACTCGAAAACTGGAAGAGTTGTATCATCTCCCTCCAACAGTAATTGCACATGACGCGTGAAATTACTCCAATGCCCCTAATTCTTCTTAAAAGATGCGTAAGTTTTATTTCAACACTCAACTGTCTCTTCATCTCTTCATCTCCTTCAAAAAATGGAAAATCCTCTCCATTTTATTTTCTCTATTGAAGTGCGAGGGTGTTAAAGGGTTCCAGAAGCCAAGACGGAGTGGGTTCGCCGGAGTTCTGGGTTTAGGGTTCGCCGGAGTTCTAGGTTCGCATTCTCAACACAATCGGTTAGTTGCCTTCTCAACACAATCGGTAAGTTCTGGGTTTAGTGAGCTTTTGTCCGTCCGCCTTCATTTTATTTTCCATTCGTGTTCTTGATAATAGGAAGTGTTGATTGTTTGCATTTTTTGGTAATTTACTTCATTTGCATTTTTTATTTGTGTCTCTGTGATCTTCGAGTTCTTCAAATTTTGGTTATTAGAAATTTCTTTTATTTTTCAATGATTTAACTGTTCTATGAGTTCAATCTCTTCATTGTTCTTTACTTTTTCAATAAATTAGGGTTTAGAAACTCTAGTGTGTCAAGTTATTCTTCTGTGTGCTTTTGCATGTGTCGTTGACGACATATAGACGCATTAGATATGTGGAAATCTTCTGCTATTTTTGTATGTGAATTAGCACACTGCCAAATAGTGTTCTGGATAATTTGCTCTTCTGCCAATCTTATTTAGGGTTTTTTTTGTGGGTTTTGGTTTATGTTCTTTCGCATGTCTCCATTACGTAGAAAGGTGTTTGAGCCTTTTTTTGTTGACTTTTTTTGTGGACTTTTCGATTTGATTTTTTCGGGATAATTCCTTTCAATTTTAATCTGTTAACTTGCTGATTCTTCACTGGTTCTAAGTTATGTGGAAATCTTCACTGATTCTAAGGTGTCTTCGCTGATTCTTCACTGAAATTACGTTCATCCCACCTTCGTTGGTGGCGGCTCTCGGACCGAAAGAGGTCGTCTCTCCTCGTGAAGAAATGCAAGTGGTCGTTGATGTCGAATAAGGACATGACGTGATTATATGTTTTATTTGGTACTTGGATACTTTGGATGCAAATTTTTTTTTTTTGCGTTTTGGCATGGATTAGGTAGACGATGAAGAACTAGATGATTTTGTATGTATTCGAATTTTTTTTGCCTGATATGAATTCGAAACACTTTGCCTGCTATGAATTTTATTTGCTTGCTATGATTTTGTATGTATTCGAAAATTTCCAAGTCAATTACTTTGCATAATATTTAATCCAACTATAGTTCCTAGTAAATTGTTCTAAATACAAGGGGTAAAAGTGAGATTTAAAAATTTATGTCTAGATGAAGCCATTGCACCAAACACCAACTTATCTCATCTCAAGTTTCAAATCTCATGTACCAAACACCGAATTAAGATAACACAACTATTTCTATTGACATTATTCATCTTAAGATGACTCATGTGTTCCAAAGTAGTTCATCCAACAAAACACTACCTTACAAGACTCAGATCTTATAGTGTATGTCTAAACAAGGAATACAATCCACATGAAACGTCTGGTCGCATATCTCGCAGCTGTAGCGCTAGACCGTGTTCTCTATCCCCTTCTCGCAGATCTCACAGATGTCAGAAACACATGCATTCGTAGTGAGTCGAAGAGGGTGGGGATCGAACTTGTGGGTAACGGCCTTGGGGAGCATGGCACACCACGTGTGTAGCGTGAAATTTCGACAAGTCCGGCACTTGTAAACAAGCATGGCTCGCAGCCGAAGGCAGCATATGCCGTCGGGGTCCTGAATGCGCCTGTTGCTACTATCCGACAAGCGCAAGAAGAGCGATATGCATATGCAGTGTGCCTCGTACGTGACGACCTCAGGCATCAAGGCACACGACACGTCCAAAGAGCAGCCTATTAAACTGCACTTCCAACACACATAGCATGCTCGAATGTGTAGACAACCGCAGTGAAGGCATGTTGACCCTTTCATAAAATCCTCGAGAAGGTAGAAGAAGAAATTATGACAATGTGCGCGAGCCGGATTTCCGAATAAAAATGGCGGAAGACGATTACAATAGTCGTGGAGTAACATATTGGGGCACTTGGAAGAGCTATAGAAAGGAGGCTTGTCATTGATTTTAAGACATGCATCGCACACGTGAACATCCTCATCAGATTTTATTTGGTGTAAGATACATGTATGTTCAAATGGGAATAGTCGGTTATTGTCGCTTCTGCTTATGACTTGTCTTACGATACTCTAGTTCTCATCTGCCATCGGAACACGAACCAAACTTGGTAACCGGCCTCTCGACTCAACACTACAATTATGAAGACACAAAAAATGAATCATATATATAAGTCGTTATTTATAGTGTCAAAACGAAGAATATATATACCCATTCATCTTAATATAATCAATGATCTAAACTTATTTCTATTTCTATAAACTCTTTACTACACAGGGAAGAAAAATCTTGTAAGAATATAGATTTTTCCTAAAAGAGAACAAAACATGATGCATCTATTTCACAACTATAACGGATTATGCATATATTGTAATGCATTCTATGTATTGTTACAATGCATCATCATCATAATGCATTTTATCATTATCATGCACAAATTATCATGCACAACCGATGCCGATCTTGATTTCGGCTGAGAAACTTGAGGAAGTTCTCCTGGTTCTCCTTAAGGAAACTTTTAACGGCTTCGTCATTTCTCCCCTCCTCTGTTGTTTTGGTCGGCTTCCCCTTCTTTCGGGATGATGGGTGATAAAGTACGTATTTTTGTGAGTAATTAATGACAAAAAACGGTACAAGACACGAGAATTTACGTGGTTCGATTTACTAGAGTAAATCTACGTTCACGGGAGTAAATGTATGCTTTTATTAGCTTTGAGAGTACAAATATTGATCGAGTAATTGCCAGTAGTCTATTCTAGCTAAAAGACTTGCTATTTATACATATTTGTACATGGGCTGGGCCGTAAGGCCCAATGCTGATCATGGGAACGTGGGTAACTGCCCGAGGGCAGTTAGGGTTTATTCACGACGTGGGCTAGGATCGTGCATGTCCACGTCACCCCACGTTCTCGTGTCCGTCCTTGTGCCAACATCTCGGAGAATTGCTAAGTGTCAAGTGGAAGTATCCGAATCGGCAGACCGGAGTGAAGGTCTGCCGGATTGATTCCTTTCCGGAGCCGAAGAGGCTGGAGCCGAAGAGGCCGAAATGGGAAGAGTCGGACTATTCATTGCCGATTCCATCTGGACTTTGATGGGCTTCCTTGCTTGGGCTTTGCTGTTGGGCCGGTGTTGGGCTGTATCCCATCAGCGACGCATTTGGACACCAAGGGAAGAAGAAGCACTCATGTTGGCTACGAAGCATGTTGTGGCCAGTGGGTGGAAATCTGACGACGACTTCAAGGCTGGACACATGAAGATTGTGGAGGAGGAACTCAAGAAGCATTTGCCGAAGACCGATCTGAAAGGAACTCCACACATTCACTTAAAGCTGCAAGCATGGGAGAAGAACTACTACTCAATAAGACACATATTAAACCAGAGTGGAGTTGGGTTCAACAGTGATGACACGTTCATTGTCGAATGTCAACCCGAGATGTGGGAAGAACTAAGTAAGGTATTTATCTTCAACGAGTAACATTTATTAATGTATTTCATTTTGTATATCTCTGCTATGGTCCGATTCGAGATGCTTAAATGGCCATAGTGACAGCAATGACAAGAGTTGGCCATTATATGAAGGGTGGAAGGAGATTTTCGGTAAAGACCAGGAAATCGGCGAGTGCGCGGAGGACGTATTAGACACTGTAAACGAGCTTGAACGAGAATACACCGCCATCGATCAGGACTACACTCCTGGCGCATACCATGTCAGCTTAGAGGACTTGATTGAAGGTGATCAGACTCAAGGCAGTGTATGACCTCCTCAAGGATGTACCCAGCCCTCAACTATGAAGAAGAATAAGTCTAGCAATGATTCCATCGACACTGTTTGTGCCATACTGAATGAAATTAGTCACACCACGAATGACAAGTTAGAGGCGTTATCAACGCGAGTTGGATATGATCAAGAGATGGGAAAGGCACGTATGGATATCTACTCAAGTCTTGAAGCAGTTCCAGGTCTTTCGATGGATGAGAAGCTAAGGATCTGTGACATGCTAGCCGCGAATGTTGAGAAGCTTGAGATGTACATGGGATTGCCTCCGTGCGCCCGGTCTAGATACGTCTCACTCCTACTGAACTCTCCACATCCGTAGATGTAATGGAATCAGCAAGAATGGTGGATATGCTTGCATCCGTTTTGTGTTTTGGATTATCTATCTTTTGGACATGATTTTAGATCCTCGTATATATGTATTAGAAAGGCACATATGAAACTGCCATCTAACTGTTTAGTACTCTGTTTTATTTTGCTATCTTATCCATGTATGAGATGCAATCTTTTGTATGAATTATGCATGCATTTATTTCTTTTGTATGAACGGTGCATCTATTTATTTCTTGTAATATGTTTCAACAATGCTTGTATTGATTTCTTCGGAATGCACGTTATGGCTTTAAGTAGGATGCAATTGCTTTCTACCACATAATATCACATATGGTAACCTTCATATTAAACAAATTACAATGGAAGTGCCTAATTATGATCACTAAAAACAAGCATGCAGTTCGGATGCTACTACGCTTTTAACATAACCTAGTTTCCATAATGACCCACGAGAACATACTTAACCCGAAGCTCTATAGCTACGACTTAGCCATACCACAAAATGTAGTTACGATGACTCGAAATTATATAGTACTACGACAGGACGAACAACTCCTACTTACGAGGACTAGATGATGCACAAGAACTAGAACCCGATGATGTCATCGCCTTAGAGTAACCCCCTTTATAATGCGGTCTGTTGGTCCATGGCGTAGAGCTTGACATTGCAAAAGAGTCATCTTCACTGGAATCTGATACCGACGATGGAGCGTTGCCGGTGTTATCTCCCTCTTTTTTCACATCACCCTTGCCGAAGAGTACTGCTAATGTGTTGAACACCGGTTCATCTCGATGATAGTAAGCCCTCACCAAAGAGTTTTTCTAGCATATCACAATTATTATTACACTTGTGTTATTTGCCGATTTGCATGACCCATCACATTAATTTAACAATTTAAGAAGCATAAGTGAAATTAATCAATATAAAACGATACCTCGATTAATTTCCACAACACTTTGGGCGTCGCGACAATACAACGCCCGAGGAAATCCCAATTCGCCATCTTCGTACGTGTGACGAAAGTGAACGTTTTGTAGCATTGCTTCATGAAATCAATCTTGATCTCTGCCTCCATGGCCGTATAAAACGACCTGAACTTCTCCCGAAGAGTTATTTCCACCATTGCCATTGCAAGTAGAGGTATGCGACTAGAGCTCCAACCGTGTTTTTCCTTATGAAACGTAAGAACATGTAACAAGATGCGATCGTGCTCGGCCTTCCATGGACCACTATAAAATAGTAGCTTTGCGGGGGGTGTCTTCAAGATTCATTAAGGGAGCCATGTTGCTGTATGGATGGATAATGCAGACATATATATTAGGGGTGAGTTACTAGACTACAACACATTTATATCAATTCAAGTAGAATAGATTCAAATTGCATATAATTTCAACATATCCATTGCGTGTATGTATACAAGATTGATGAAATGACAATGCACTGCAAAAAATATAGCTCCCTTGCTATAAAGCTTACTACGAACATCTTGTAATATCACGAAAAATTATATACACTATGTTGTGATTGTATCAGTAATTTTATTCCGGATTAAATTGTTAAACAGTGTGTATAATTAAATTGGGCTAGAATTGACAGGTAGTGCATGCAAAGGAGGTCCCAAGGATTAATCTTGGAGCCTCTCGATCCAGAAATTCAAGCTACTTGCCGAAGAAACAGAAAGAAAAAGATGGAAGCGGAGGCAGCAATGAAGGCGATGCAAGACCAAATTCAAAAACTCATCGACGCGCAGAACGCGAGGAACGAGGCGCCCATAAAAGCCGAGTTCCAACCGGTGCTACCGCGGAGAGGAGTTCTTGGGCCAGCCGTCGCTGCCAACACATTCGAACTGAAACCCGCCCTGATTTCCATGGTGCAGAATAACCAATTCGGCGGGCGACCAATGGAGGACCCTCATGCTCATCTCAGCCAGTTTCTGGAAATCTGCGAGACCATCAAGATGAACGGGGTGCCACACGATGCTATCAAACTTCGTCTCTTCTCTTTCTCCTTAAGAGACGAAGCCAAGTTGTGGTTCCATGCCCTCGATCGAGACGCAGTGGCTACGTGGGATGACATGGTGGAACTCTTCTTGTACAAGTACTTCCCTCCAAGCAAGACGATGAAGCTACGGGCCGCGATTCAACAATTTCGTCAAATGGAGAGCGAGTCGTTCTACGAGGCGTGGGAGCGCTTCAAGGACATGTTCCGCAAGTGCCCCAACCATGGGATTTCGGCCAATGAAAAGGTAATGTTATTCTATAATGGATGTTCGTCTGATATCAAAAATCTCTTGAATGCTGCAGGTAATGGAGACATTTTGGAGTGTGGCCATGTATCCGCCACCGCCATCATCGAGAAACTAGCAGCAAACGACCATCAATGGCCGGAGTCGAGGTCCATGCCGAAGAATGTGGCCGTCCTCACCAACGGCGACCCAATCGCCAAGCTCATCGCTCAAATGGCGAATTTCATGACAAAGGTGGAGGACCTCACCGCCCCTAAATTCAGCCCACCCGTGGAAGAATCGTTTGGAGGAGAAGACGTGAATTTCGTCCATCAAAGGGGATATGGCAACTTCAAGCAACCTTATGGGAATCATCAAGGAGGAGGCTACAACTCTGCTCAAAAGCCTCAGCCCTACTTTCAAGACCATAGGGGACATCCAAACTTCTCGTATGCCAATCCCAACAATGCATTGCAACCACCGCCGGGCTTCACGATGGTCAATGGAGAGATCGTCGAAGAAAAGAAGTCCACCACCGAGGAGTTGCTCTTGAAATACATGCAAACCAACGATGTGCGTGCCAAAGACATGGAGAAGAGAATAGAGATCCTAGATAAGCAAATTGGCCACAACGCCAACGCCCTTACGAACTAACATCAACAAGGGCAGTTTCCGAGCAACACGGTGGTGAATCCAAAAGAGCATGTCAAAGCCATCACCTTGAGGAGTGGAACAACTTACAGTGAGCCAACGGAAGAGGAAAAGGTGGCCGAGCAAAGCGAAGAGGCGGACGACGAAAACATGCCGAAGGCAGCGAGCAGCAGCCAGCGCCCGAGGCCGAGCCAGCGGTCGCTGGCTCAAGGCCAACGTGCGCTGGCCAGCAGCCCACGAGCGCGGGACCTTGCAAAGAGCCATAGCCAGCGCACGCTGGGGGGCCAGCCACCGCTGGCCCCGACGGACTGCCCCGCCCCACCGCCAAATCCTCCACGACCGCAAGCCAAGAAACCAAAGTTTTGGGAGATTCCACCTCCAGAAGTCCTACCCCCGATGCCGTTCCCTCAAAGGCATCAAAAGAAGACGGTTGATGAGCAGTTTACAAGATTCTTGGATATTTTTCGAAAGGTGCACATCAACATACCTTTGGTGGAAGCTTTGCAACACATGCCCAAATATGCGAAGTTCCTCAAAGATGTCGTCTCGAAGAAGAGGAAATTGGAGGAGTTCGACACGATCGACCTCAACGAGGAGTGCAGTGCCATATTGCAAAAGAAGCTACCCGCGAAGACAAAGGATCCGGGAAGCTTCACCATACCTTGTGAGATTGGGGGCGAGACGTTTGGTCGAGTGTTGTGTGATTTGGGGGCGAGCATCAATCTCATGCCCCTATCCATCTTCAACAAGCTCAAAATTGGGGAGCTCAAGCCCAAACCAATCACACTCCAAATGGCGGATCGATCGGTGGCATACGCAAGAGGAGTGGTCGAAGATGTCCTCGTCAAGGTTAGTGATTTCATATTTCCTGCTGACTTTGTTGTACTTGACATGGAGGAGGACAAGGAGATTCCCTTGATTTTGGGACGACCATTCTTGGCGACGGGACAAGCCCTCATCGATGTTGCAAGAGGAGAGCTTACTTTGAGAATAAACGACGAAAGTCGAACGTTCTCAATTTACAAAGCTATGAAATTCCATGATGAGGAGGAGTCTCAACCACAAGAGGAGTGCAAGATGATGAAGGTTTTGGATTCAAAACCTCCCATTGATCCACCGGGTTTTTCTCCCAACTCTTTTATTTTTGATGATTATGACACATATGCCCTTAATGAATTATTTCTTGAGTGTGATGAAAGCATAGGGCATCAAGAGGAAGCGCATCGGGAGAAGAAGATTTCAAAGGGCCAAAAGGCAAAAAGAAAAAAGGCCACAAAGATAGAGCAAAAGCCACCGGGTGGACATGTGATGAACATTGCTTCAAGAGCAGACCATCCGAAAGAGAGAGAGTTCAAAGCGGGGGATTGGGTTTTTTGTTCAATTCCCGAATTAGAATCTTTCCCGTTTGGAAGAGATCTCGATGGATGTGGCCGTACCAAATTCACAAAATTCTCATGAAAGGAGCAATCGAGTTAAAACGACCACAAGGTGGCACATTTGTGGTCAATGGCCAAAGGATCAAGTCGTACATTCCGCCTTAGCTTCCTCATCTTCTACGTCGAGCTATCGACGTTAAACATAGCGCTCGTTGGGAGGCAACCCAGCAAGGTTAGTTTTATTTTATTCTTTTTGTTTCTTTTTCGTTTATTTTGTTTTTCTTCTTTTTGTAGGTGGTAGTGTTTTTCAAAAATCTCAAAAAAAAAGGAAGGCGAACACGCGAAAAAGGAGCCAAATCACGCCTGTTGGCTAGTTGCCCGCGGCCGCTGGACTCATGCCAGCGCACGCTGGCTACCCGTCATGTGCATTCAGACACGGCCACCCAGCGCCCGCTGGGTGGCCCGCGGCCGTTGGCTCCAGGTTTCGCCATTTCGATGCTCGTTGTTTCCTCGGATTCCGTCCTCGTTTCCCTTTACTATCCTGGTGAGTTCAATCCAATTACACACTTTCTTTATTGCAAACTTATTTCTTCATACTGTCGAATAAGTTTGGGGGATGAAAATCAAGTGTCTTTGGATCGAACTTGTGTGCGAAAATTTTTGAAAAATTGTCCTAGTGCATATGTTTTGAAAATCTTTTGAAGAGAGAAAAGGAAGTGGGGGATAAATTATGCGAAAGGTGATAATTAAAGATGAAAGCTTGTGATGATTTCTTACTTTGTTAAAAACTTGCATGACATACTATGTGATTTGTGAAGCATGCTTTGATGAAGTTTTTTGTGTTTAGCCTCTAAGAACATAAACCAAAATTTGAGCCTA
>JAOWBJ010022197.1:0-10904 GCA_028566335.1 Monarda citriodora
ACAACTGACTCTGATGAAAATGTCTGAGCCTGATGAGCTGAAGCCAAAAAGTTCTGGAAATAGAGAAAACATCAGAAATTATGAACTACATGCACAGCTATTTAGCAAGCAACCGAGCACTTGAAATTCGTTACACAGCAACAAATGTGTGTGACTATTTTACTACTGAATCATCATACTCTTATAATAATGAATTCATGAAAAAAAAACATTGCAAGTCTCCTACTTGATGATTCTTTAAATGAGCTTGATAAATGCAACCAGAACATCAATTAAGGTACAAATCCCCAGAATATGACAAGTAAATCGTCACTATTGCTTCCTCAAATTCATGGTGACGGTCACAAAAATCTCAAAGCAACACAAAACACATCATCACAGATTCGCTACAAGCAACGGGATATGTCCATTGTCAAACAGAGTTTCAATTATTTTACGAGTGAATCATCAATCACCAATAATACTGAGCTCGTCAAAACGTTGCAAGCTTCCTACTCGCTGATTCACTAGATGAACTTGTTAAATGCTGCAATAACATCAATTCAAGTAAAAAAAAATTCTCACAAACTGACAGAGAATCGTGAATTACTGCTTCTGTAGATTCTTCATGACACTCAAAGCAAACAACAGGTAGCACATTATCACAAAATTGATACGCATTTGAGACAATTTTCCTGCTGCAGGAAACGAAAAAGATTTTTACACACCTGCTTCTAACGAGAAAACGCTACAACCTCCTAGATTTAGATTTCCATGCTTAAGAATTCATGTTAAACAAATGAAATCAATCATAAACAAGTCAAACCAATGCAATTTCAGAGAGAAACACCCAATCAAAACTCCAAAAGTACCTCGGGAGATTCAGAAAAAGGATCATCATCTGAAGCCTGGGAAAACTCCTTCAGAGACTCGAGAACAGTAGAACCATCCTCGGAATCAGCTTTCAACGCAGGATCCAAGCTCTTTTTTGCTGTCTAACGACAAAATTAAAAGTTTAAAAACCTAGATTTTTTCGACCGTTGCACGAGTACGCAACTACGCATAAATTCTCAAGTTTTGCCCTATCCAGATCTTACCTTGTGTTGATTCCTTTTGAGATCAACAGCTGCTTTCAGCCTGCGATTTGCGGAATTTTGATCTCTCTGTGGTGTTTGAATCTGAAAATCTCTCATTTTTACTTGCGATTGAGCGGGAGCATTTGGAAAAACCTGGTATTTAAAGCGATTTCCGTTTTCTCTTCTGTAATAATTACTACAGTTTCTTACAGTTTCAACTACAGCCTCCCGCTTAATAGTACTGGCAAATGCAAGGGTAATGCACGTCTTATTTTATGGTGAGTAAATTTATATTTTCCAATTAAATTTAATTGATGGGTGTGATTTGCAAAATTCCCTCTGTAAGCTTATCATTAAATTATAAATTAATCAATTTGATTTATCTCAACTAAAGTATAAATTACTTATTTAATTTTTTTTAAAAAGATTAAAATAATTATCCGATCAATAATAAAATGAGAACGAACACTTTAAGGGGCCGTTTGCTTGGGGGTATTAGGCATGATTGTCGGCCTTAATCATTAGTAATAAGGGATATCCGTGTATTCAGCCGGCTCGGAGGAAAAACCACTATTCTCTCGGTGTCAAGACACAGGCCCCCCTCCGATTAAAATTAGAGGCTTAACAGTAAAACTAATTCGAGAAAGGAAAATCTCGCCCTTCTCATTTAAAACCCTATCTGATGCAAAATCGAAGGTGTCTCTTTTACACCAGCTACCGACTTCCACCCTAGCCACCGCGCTCGACTCATCGTCCTTGAAGACTCCGTCGTTGCGACACTCCACGGCCCACTTGCGGCTTCAGGTTATTCTTCACTACCTCAATAATGTTCGTTTAGACCGTTTGCGGCGAAGATTGATTAGCAAAATCCAGAATTTGCAATATCCATACATTAGGCTCTCGATTTAGTTTCGCTAGGGTTACAGAGGAATATTTCTTCTTCCTTATTTCTTAAAGCTGCCTTTCATCTAGCTAATTTCAATTATGGTTCCGATTATGTTGTTGTGAATATGGGGTTTCGATCGCATTTTGCTTTCCTGTTTTGTTTTCATAGATTTGTAATTTTTTATACATAATTTTCAAGCTATATGACTTACCAATGCTTACGTTTCTCGGGCAAAGCTTAGCTTAGGTGGTATTCCGGTAAGCTGAAAGGTACTAATTCTTCATTCTCTTCTTCTTCTAATTCGGTATCTTCATTCAAATTTGGTTACTGTGTTTTCTATGCTGCATTGGGAGAGTTAGCAGAATTATTACAAATGTTGCTAAAGGTTATAATGAAGGGTTTCTTTATGAGTTTCACATTTGGAAATCTTCTTTTTGTCATAAGTTTGAGCTTAAATATAGTGCCTTATCATCCCATCATTTTATAACTATGCCAATGACACTATGCTCATATGAATGTCTTGTACCTTTGAAGCCATTTAAGCTCATCATATCAATATAAACTATTGTAGCCTTTGATTACATATGAATGCCATGAACAAAAGGCCATGAACGTTTGATTTGATTTAACTGAATGCTATGAACCTTTTATTTGATTTAACTGAATGTTGGTGACCCATTGTATAAAGAAAAGGCCATCAACATTATCTCAGTTACCAAGTACATCCGTTTATGATGTAGCCTTTCTTAGCAAGATTCTGCTATTAATATCTGTGTAGTCCAGAATGGGCATACAATTGTGTATATTTGTATTACTTTTTAGATGTGTTATTGGAGGTTTAATTCATCTACTTTCATAACCATCCTTTGCTATATGCAGCCAAATCATACTATGCATTCTATGATCTTTTCCTAAAGTGTAATTACATGAATCCTTGCTCATGCTTTGATAATTCGTTCACTCACAAATGAAAGTAGTCAGTTCTGTTTACTTTTCAATGAACACATCTTCGATTAAAGAGTATACTAACTATGTTTTTTGTGCTTCGTCTTATTGATGATATTGCTCATTTGTTGCTGTGTGAAGTATTTGCGAACATACAAATTGTGTGCACAACATGAATATAATCACATACCAGTATTCACAAATTGTGTTTTCGTAGTATTTGGTATTTATGGCATCCAGTAGCAAAAACGTGGCGGGTTCCTCATCTCCAAGTGTAATGGACGAAGATATGCAATCGTTTATTGAGAATATATATATAATTTTGGTTACACGCTTCGTTTTATTGATAATGCAATTTTTTTGTGCTTTCTGATGTTATATAGATGACGACTTAATCAGACTTTCCGAGGATAAGCCCTTCTTCGATATTATCCTAGCAAAATCTCATGTTATTGAACCATATACTTTGCTATGTTTTATCTTTTTCTACCATATTGCTATTATTGTTCTTCCATGTTTTTATAAATCATAATTTATTTTGTGCTTTCTAGAATAGAACCTAGTACAAACTGTAACTGGCAAAATACCTCAAGGGACAAAACGTGTTCTAGTATCCAACGGTGACAAAAACGTGGGATATAGAATACGTCCAAAGCGGGAGGTTTCAACGATTTTGTGCTAGGGACTGGAAGGTTTTTGTGGCCGACAATAGGCTCTAGAAAGACGATGCTTGCATATTTGAGGTCATGGACACGGTTGGGACGACTGTCTTGCTTCAGGTTCATATAATGAGAGATATCGCAGCCTTGCCACCGAAATTCTTGGCAACTATTGAAGAAGAGAAGGTTGTAATTGATATTGACTAGTGTTGGCTTAGTTAGTGTGTAAAAACTTCGTACTTTGTATTTCGCGGCTTTGAATGTTGGACATCATTATGGACATGGTACATTATTTCTCAAGTTTGAATGTTAAAATTTTTGTGAAGTTTCATTACTTCTCAAGTTTGAATGTCGAATATTAAATGATTTTCAAAGAATGTCGAAAATATTATTGAATCTATGTTAAAAGTATTGTTTAAAATTTGATTAACGTAAATAGGTCAATTTGATTCCAATAATTCATAATCAAGATGTTGTGTATACAAACTCACTACTAACTCACTAGTAATGAAATTTGAAGCCATTATAATTGTTGAAGGTAATTCTTTACAAATTACATGGGCATAAAAGTAAATTCACACAAATAGTCCACTCTAAATATGCCAACCAAACACTCCACTATGATTACCCCCGATTTCGACTCTTGAGAAATCCGGTGTACCAAACACCGTTGTTGGTGGGCCCACTGAATTCTAATATGGGCTAATCACCCTATTCATTGTCCCCCTAATACCCTCTATTAATTTTACACTTAACCAAACACCCCAAGCATATAAATTTCTATGAAAGAGAAAATCTTTAATCAGGAATGTTTCTTACCACCGTGTATGCACATTGAGATCTTGATCGGTTTACTCTTTATTGGATAAGGAAAAGGGAAACAAGTAACTCATACGATTACCCGTATTTAATTTGAGTAATAGTATATATTATTATATTTGAGGTAATCTAATATATTATATCGTTACTTTTTAAGGAGAGGAAACAAGAGCAAATATCCTCTCGCAAACAACTTTGTTTCTATCATTCAATAAAATACTCAATAAAAGTAATCCTTATTATTTCCATTCTTTTATTTAACTTGATTTTATTCTCTTTCAATTTCTTAATTTCAACCAAACGAGCACTTAATGTATCCACATGCGCGAATCCACGTCATTTTCGCTAGTATCTTATAAATAGCCATTTGTCGCATTTCATGTACATGCATTATGCTTCCAATCACATTCAAATTCATATCGAACACAAAATTCTACGTATAAACACGACCTTTACGTAGACAAATTATGACGCACAATCACAAATAAATCTTAGAGTGCTTTCCAAAATCCATTTACGATACTGTTATACTGTATAACGATACACACAACAAAATGAAATATGTACACATCTTCAACCAACATAACTACACCTACAGCCTGTAACACAGTGTTACAAAACTCTACTTCTACTAACGTATCAAGGGAGATTCAGGCGCGGTCGAGGGAAGCAACGATGCAGCAGCTCCTTTGTCGAGCAGAAGCTTTGTTATTTCCTCGTACTCCATCAACTTCGAAATATAGAGTGGGGTGGCCCCTTTCTTCGTGTTGGCATTCACATTAGCTCCCCTGCATATGAGAACATCAACGGTCTCGATGCAGCCACCTTCGACAGCCAGATGCAGAGGAGTGTGACCTTCTGCGTCCTGCCACTCCACGCTAGCACCAAACTCGACTAGCATCATCACCACGTCTTTGTTCCCTTTGATGGAAGCGATGTGGAGTGGTGTCAAACCGTACTGATCACAGAAGTTCATATTTGCTCCTTTCTCCAGCAGTGATTCGAGTAGATCGAGCTCCCCACGCCTAGCAGCATGGAGCACTGCTTCGCCTTGCTCTAGTACTTTAACTATGTCCATCTACACGTTGTTAATCAAGATTAGAGTGAGGAAAGCAGAAAATTGTGAAGTTGTGATGAAGTAAAGAACAGAGAGAACAGATCACACCACATGCAATATTTTCAAGAATTCCCAGTGATATTAGCTTAACAATTCAAATCACCAACTGTGATCTAAACGCAGAGATCTTTCAATGCAGGTATTGATCATACCCAATCGTAAACAATCATGGTGATAGAATGCCGAATTAGAAGATCATAATTGCCGTTCAAGAATTATTATTATATTTGTATTAATATTAGATAAGGTTATTTGAGTTTTATTTAGAATAGAAGTTTAGTTAGAGTAGAAGTTTATCTCTAATAGGAGTTTATCTTTGGTAGAATTTTAGTTATGGTAAGACTAGAATTAGAGTATTATAAATAGAGGTATTAGGGTCTTGTGGAATTATGAATAAAGTATTAATATTTTTAAGCCCTAAGCTGACTTTGAGCCCTAGGCTGAACAATTTATTTTCCTTCTTTTACCGTGTTTCTTTTTCTTTTTTATCTATTTCTGCTCCATAACACATGGTGTTGTGTTGGCAAATGGTGAGATATGCATCTAGTCCATACACAATCAGTTCTTATATTTTAGGATCGAAATCAAGGGAAGTTTTCTGCTAGGACTGGAGAAAAAGAATATTTCCATGGGTCTCTATGCTTGTCTTTTTGTCCTTCATTTTAATTTTTTTTGCAAGGATCCCATAGCTAGACTTTATCAATATCTTCCTTTCTAGTTTTTCACCGTTGCGAAGTAAAAGCGAAATGCCAATTCATGAAAGACTGAATGCAAAACGAAACGACGAACAACAAGCAAAGATGACAAACACACATTAGGTAGTTGCATAAATTTATAATATGAAGCATGGCTACTTAACTAAAATTTTTCTTAATAAAAACTTCACATGATCACTCAGTTGCTAAACCAATGACTATTCATGATTCCATAACTGAATCAATTCCATGCCCGTTCCAAATTAGAGGAATGTTATGGTAAAAAAAATGTCATCAAGTAGTGACCATTCTTGGGACTGGTCACGAGCAAGATCTAAAACAGAGAAGATACCAAATCCAAATGTTGAATGGATGGAATTTACTTAGTTGTGCTAGCTTCAATTGACATATCAGCTACACATATAGGCTTCAGTACATGCAAACAATAGGTAGCAGAAAAAGGCATACCACTACATTGATAGTAATATTTTTTACAATTGCTGGCCTAGACAGTCGAGTTTTGCGCCTGCTGTTAACAAGGAATAGGCTTCGTAGAAGCTGCCAAAGCTTACAAATGGCTATTCAGGATTATCAGATGACAATCTTTGTGGGCTTGAATGCTTGATCACCATATTCACCATTCTCCATGAAAAAAGGTCTATTCTAGCTCATCCAAGTTATTAGCATGAAGTGAAAATTTGAATTTGGTTTTATAATTGAAAGATTTAAGGGAATTTCATGTCAGTCAAGTGTCGAGCCACTGAACAAGAGCTTTATAAAGGGAAAACATTTCCACATTACGTTTTACCATACCAAGTTACCAACATGTAATGCAAGTCCATAACTTGAAATTTGATAAATTAGAACTTATCTAGTGCTGCATTAAACTGCAAATAACTGATTTCCACTCGAAGCTATTCAAGAAAACAGCACAAAATCAACTCGAAGAAATCAAGCAAAGGTAAAAGATACCATAAACTGATAAAAGCAATTTTCACATTAGCATGGCTTGTAGGAATTGCTTTCTATACAGATGGACCCTGTTTCAACTACAGAAGAGATGGTTCGTTACAGTAAGCATATCCTAAAGATTACATGTCAAGACTACGAACCACGATAATAAGTAGAGTGCAACGGGCACAGCATCAATATCCCTCCTTCATGATTGAACCTTCAATTTTACTTCCTATCATAAATTATGTAGAATTCCACTCACCCCTAAGGCTCTAAATCTAAATTACTTCATAATTAAAACAGTTCCAAAGCATCAATTCTTGATGAATAACACTAACAATGCCAAGACATAATAGCAGTAAGCAAGGGAGGATGAAAATGGAAAGCAACAAAATTATCAACAGCTAAACGATGACACTACTACTTACGTGGCCCTTGTCTCGCGCAACACCAATGGCGGAACGGCAGTGATCGACATCACCAATAGTAGGGTCGGCGCCAGCCCCCAGCAGCATCTCCACCAGCGGCCGATCACCGGTCGCCGCCGCTCTATACAAAGCCGTCCGTCCGTCCTTGCTGCGAGCGTCCACGTTCGCACCTGCGCTCACCAACACCTTAGCACTCCGCAGGTGCCCTTTACCCACCGCCAGCAGCAGCGGCGTCCGCCCCTCCTTATCCCTGCACTCCACCCCCTGGCCCTCCTTCACCACCGCCTCAACTTCCTCCGCCCGATCGAACGCCGCCGCCACGTGCAATCCCGTCCACCCCTTGGCCGCCCACCTGACGTCATCGTGCGCCTCCCCGCGCACGTCGACCCTCAGCCCCGCCTCCAAGAGCAGGCCCGCGATGTCGGGATGCCGAGTCGCGGCGCGGTACAAGGACTCGGCCTCCCGGGCCGGCAACTCGGGGACCACGGAGCGCTGCCGTTTCACTATGCCCCTCACCGCCTCAAAATCACCGGCGGCCACCGCGTGGGCGAGGAGGAAGGGGCCCACGAAGTACACCTTGAGCTTGACGTCGTGGGTGGGGCGGGGAGGGAAGGAGGCAAACCATTGGTTGACGAGGTCGGAGTGAGTCGACTCGGGAGAGTCGGCGGTGAGGTCGGGCGCGGCGGCGGTTTTGAGAAGGAAGCGGTCGGAGGGGGAGCGAGGGAAGGTGGGGGGGAGGTGGGGCTGGGGCTTGAGGACGATCTGGATGGAGGCGGAGGAGAGAGGGGGGACGAGTCCACTGGGCGGGTTGACAAGGAACTTGTGGGGGGAGGAGGTCTGGACCTTGAAAGCTAGAGGGGTGGTGGAGATGAGGGATTGGATGCGGATGGTGGTGCGGCATTTGCAGGAGAGAGCGAAGTCGATGAGGATATCGTGGTCGGACAGGTGGAGTAGTTTGTCCATGGATGAGGATGAAGATGAAGAGAAAGAAAGAGGAAGACGATGGGAAATGGGTGAGTCATTTTGTTGCACGTGAAATAGTGGGGATGATTTTGTAGCATTGTTCTGTTTTTTGTTGTCATCTCATTTCTATTTCTAGTGAGAGGGAGAGACACTTCGTAATCCATCGTTCACCTTTAATTTCAGAGATCGTTATTTCAATTTATAAATAGTTAAATACTCCATCCGTTTTATTTAATACTAGCGTATTGATCGCGCGTTGCGTCGAAAAGAATTAAAAATAAATTATATCTATATTGAAAAACAAATTAAAAATAAAAATTAGATAATAGTTTAAGTAATAGTTATTGGGTCTGATAGTGAGAGTAAACTCAAAAATAGAATTAAAAAGAAAAGGAATAAATGCACCCGACGAGAACCGAACCCAGGTCTCTACTGTGCAACACTTTCTATTTTTAGTAAAAATGGGGTAATTTTGGACATTGAAAAATGTTAAGGTTTCTATTTATAGGGGGTTGAATAATCATTATATAGTAGTATAGATTGTGTTTGTGGATATTAAAAATAAAAGTTATTGGACCTGAGAGTGATAGTAGGCCCAAAAATATACTTAAAAAGAAAAAAGAATAAATGCGCGAGCCGGGAATCGAAACCGGGTCTATACCTTCATCACTTTCTATTTTTGGTAAAAAGTGGGGGTATTTTGGACATTAAAAAAATGTTAACACTTTTATTTATAGGGGGATAAATAATTATTATATAGTAGTATAGATGGTCTGTTTGTTTTATTGACTTTTCGGCAGCGGCTTTTGACCGCTGCCGAATATGAGTTTTACGATATCGTTTTGAATTGTTTTTTCTTCTATGGTATACTACGACACTCATAGTATCTTATATAAGATACCAACTTGTAACCTTTAGCAAAAGATTTTTCGGGAAATTAGAATGAAAAAGTAGTATGAGTTCGGCCGTGTTCAATTATGTGCTATTATGTGTTATCTATGAGTAATGGTTGACTGTGTCGTGAATGGATGGATGCATGGTTATAATGTTAGATTCAGAAATCATATATTGTGAATAGAATGGTTACATTGGGATATTATGAGAAAGTGACTAAGCTTGTCATTTGAAAGTTATGATTAAGATAGCCCCGGTTTGGTCAAAGGTGAAGTGCTCGGCACCTCACCCGAAATAGACTAATGTTCGGCAGTTCCAGAGTCCAGTATAGTCTAGTGTTCGGCAGTTCCAGAGTCCACCCTGTAGCAACACCGAGCAGTGACAGTAAACCATAGAAGATCGGTTCTTCCGTGTCAGTAAACCAAAGCAAGGATGCCCAATAGGCATTCAGGGTTAACGTCCAAGTTAAAATAATAAGGGAAGTCAAGCGTCAGCCAATAAGGGTCCATCCGGTAACAGCCAATACATGCTTCCTCGGCTGCCAGAGCCACCGCCCAATTTGACCAACCCTGAGCAAGCCTTTTTCAGAAACTCTCCACCACTAAAAATCCAGTAGCACCAATCATTTGGCTGGTCCAAGAACCTATGCGACATTATGCTCTCCTATAAATACCTCACTATATCAACACTTCAAAATTTCGCCACTTTAATCTTCAGCTACAATCCGAGAGAAAAACACGAGAGGGTGAGAACAACGAGATTGAGAGATCAAGCTTAGAGTCATGCTTGGTTCTTCCACTAAGTTCAAGGTAATTATCTCCGTATTTACATATCATTCCCCATTCACGCATAAGTCTAGGATGCATGCACTTGAAATTCCGATTAAGTTGGGTTCATCTTCTTTGAATTTCTGGTTTCCTTGAGTTCCAAGTCATAAGTCTCAGTTTCTATGAAGTTTCCAAGGCCTTGTCAAACTGTCATAGGAAACACAACCCATTGGTAATCTAGATAAATAGGTTCCCTACACCCTCTTAAATGTAGTAGCGCACACGAAACATAAAGATAGATTTAATCTCACTTGCTACCCATAGTGGAAGATAGACTAGTAAGTGTTGCTAAAATGTTAAGGCTTCGACACTTAGAAACTTCGGATAAAGAACAACCAGTGATTAGATCGCAGCGATCTGCGAAGTTAATATGTCGCCGAAGCGACTGCGAAGTCTGCGGAGTTAAGTCCGCTTCGGCCTAAACAGTTCACTAACAAAACTTGATCAGAGTATTCTCAGGATACTCCGGTTATGTTAATAAGGATAACTTGATTAAGTCATAGCTAGAGCTTTTCTAGAACCTAAAATAGACCCAAGGTTCAACTCGCGTACATTTCAGCACATTAGTTAGTACCGGACTCACGCGAGAGTCCGACATTTATTATAGATGGCTTATGAAGGGTTTTCTTATTAAGGTTGTACAAAGGAGGAGCTCCCATAGC
>JAOWBJ010022305.1:0-10902 GCA_028566335.1 Monarda citriodora
CAATTTTCATGTAATCACTTATGATAGTAGTATAAAGTGGAAATACCACTTTCTATCTACCTCTAGATATATATTATAAATGTTGGCCATGAAGTATAAAAAATTAAAATCTGTCCATATTTTCTAATTTTAGCCTATTCTACCCTCAAGCACCCCCTACCCCTTCACATCATTACATCCTACCCTCCCCATCCCTCCATTTCATTTTTTCAAATTCTGGAGACTTGAGAGAAGAGATCCTCCCCAGCCTTCATCCTTCATTTCTTGCAGACGCTGAAGATGGAGGTAGTGTATTTCCCGACGTAGGCGTTGAGCTTATCGGCGGCTTATTCCGGCGTAGGCGACGAGTTCAGTTCCAGTCCATCTTCCGGCGTAGGCGACGAGCTTACGTGTTTTTTGATTGTTTCATTGTCCATCTAAAGAGTGGAAGACGAAGTTCAGTTGCTCGATTAAGGTTCGTCATCATTATTTTTCGTAACTTAGCATTATTATTTTATTTTTTTTGATCCTCCTTTTCTTTTCTTTTATGATATTTTGATCTTTATTTATTCTCATTATTTCATTTCTTTTGTTCTTTTTTGTGTTTTGCATCTTCTTCAATTGCTTGCAGTACCATTTTTTTGAACTATGTTTTTACTGTCTGCTTTGTTGAAGAAGATGAAGTCCGTACGACCAGAATTGTTCTGTCATGCATTTTCGTATTGTAGATGGTAGAATTGTATTTATTGTATCAGAATTGTTATTATGGCTCCTGAAATGTCATCCTCTTATTTCGTTTATATAGCAGAATTGTTTTAACTGATAATTCCTATTTATTTTACGCGAATTGTTGATTATTAAGATATTTGCATGCGAATTGTCTGTTTCTTTTTTTGCCATCGGAATAGAAATTTATATTCTATATGTTATACGAAATATACTGTTTTGTTTTTTTGTCACCCGAATTGACGAAATTGTCTACATTGTATACGAATTGACATTGTATACGAATTGACATTTTGTATACTAATTGACATTTTGTCACCCGAATTGACGAAATTGTCATCTGAATTGACAAATTTTTTTAAAAGTTATACGAATTCCTATTCATTTAACAAGAATTATCGTTTATTTATATTTTTGTATGCGAATTGTCTGTTACCTTATTTGCCACCGGAATTGAGATTTTCTTCTATATAGTATACGAACTGAAACTGTTTTGATATTTTTGTCATCCGATTTGACAAAATTGTCTATCTTGTATACGAATTGCCATTATTCATAATGTTTATTTTTTTGTCACCCGAAATGAAATTACCATACGAAGTTTAGTTTTCCATACATAGGCACCCGAATTGATGAATTTGTCTATATGGTATACGAATTGACTTTTTTCATATGTAGCCGGAACATATGTCATCCGAATTGACAAATTCTTTTAAATGTTATACGAATTCCTTTTCATTTAACCCGAATTATCGTTTATTTCAATTTTTGCCACCGGAATTTAAATTTTCTTCTAGATAGTATACGAACTGTAATGATTTGATATTTTGTCTTCCGAATTGACACAATTTATTAAATGTTATACGAATTCCTTTTCTTTTAACCCGAATTATCGTTTATTTTATTATTTGCCACCGGAATTGCAAATTTGTTCTACATAGTATACGAATTGACATTATTCATAATGTTCGTTTTTTTTCCACCTGAATTTACCATACGAAGTCTAGTTTTTCATATATTGGCACCCGAATTGATGATTTTTTGTGCATCGTATACGATTTGACATATTTCATATGTACCCGGAATCCATATTTACATACATATGAATTACTTTTGCTGCAGTCCATGGCATCTCCTCTTGTAGTAGTTCACGGAGGTACTTGGAACGAAAACAATTACGAAGGTGGAATTAAAGACTACATTCCTTTGCCTCCGGGAGGAATAACTTATAGTGATTTCATAACAAAACTTGAGATCCGTTTGCAAAAGGATATGTCCATGTTCTCATTTGATATAGACGCGATTCTCAACTCTCAGTCCGGTGAAGTTATTAGGATTAAGGTTACTGATCAGTTTGAATGGGATTATTTGATGGATATGTTAGATCGGCCTACAATTTATGTCAATTCTTCACCTAAAATAGTCCCATCTCTTGTCAATTGCACAAGAGATTCTGTTGCTCATCTTCACAGCCTTGTTGTTCCTCCCATTGTTAGAGAATCAGTTAGTTGCACTGCATCCAATGATTGTGTTTCTAATGGATGGAATTTAGTGCCTGCGTCTCAACTTACAGATTGTGAAGACATAACCATTCCCACTGAATCTATTGATCCTTCTGAAGTGTGTGTTGGTTCCTCATTTTCTAGTAAAGACAGCCTTATCTCTGCTGTTCACGCGTACCACTTGAAGAATAGATGTTATTTCAGAACTTCTCGTTCAAACTTTGATAGGATTTATCTTGTCTGCAAAATCAAGAATGGTTGCTCTTTCTCTTTGCGTGGTCGTTCTGTTGGAATATCTTGGCGGATATATGAATTTGTTGCACACACCTGTCATAATGACTTCCGTTCGTCTTTCGGAACTATTGTGTCTTCTAGATCTATTGCACAGCATATTCTTCCTAACATTAGCGAGGACGGCTTTGTATTGCGTCCATGTGATATCCAAGGACAGTTTCTAAGGGAATTTGGGTTAAGATTGAGATATCAAACCGCACTTGCTGGCAAGAATCGTGCTATTAAGTCCCTTTATGGTGATCCCGACACTTCTTTTCAGGTATAATAATTTTCCAATTCTGATGCTGTTATTATTTTTTTGTCAGTTCTTCTAGAATAGTATCCAGAAATCATTAATTCAGACATTTTTTTTCTTAATATGCAGTTGCTTCCGGATTATTTATATATGCTTCAGCTCATGAATCCTGGTTCCGTTGTTGATTTACAGACACGTGAAGATGACTCTTTCCAGTATTGTTTCTTCTCACTTTTTGCATCCATTCATGCCTTTTCCTTTTGTCGCCCTGTGCTTGTTATCGATGCTACTCATTTGAAAGGTAAATATCGCGGAGTTCTCTTGGTTGCTACCACTAAGGATGCCAATGAACAGATTTTACCGTTAGCCTTTGGTATTGCTGACAAAGAAAATGAAGAATCTTGGACATGGTTTCTAAGGCACCTTCGCGAATGCTTTATGGTTCCTGAAAATTTATTGATTGTGTCGGACCAACACAAGTCTATAAAGAAATCGGTTGATTTAGTTTATCCAGGTACCTTTTGTTAGTTGAGATTTTTATATTTCGTGTTTTTTGTCATGGTATAAGAATTGTGTCCGTGATATAACAATTGTAAGCTCTTTTCTGGTTTATTTTGTATACGAATTGACTAATGGCATAGGAATTGGATATTATGACTGCAGAATTTCATTTTTTATGATTCTAATTCTTATATAAATTTTAAAATTTTTTTTTCAATCAGGCACCGCCCACGGCTTTTGCACTTATCATATACAGGGAAACCTGCGTGGTTGTGGTGATGCTGTCATCGAGTTATTCCAAAAAGCAGCCAACGCATATAAGGAGGAGGAATTCCAAGAACACATGCTTAATCTTAAAAAGAAATCACGAACTGCTTATGATAAGCTAATGTGTATTGATCCCCAAAACTGGGCATCCTGCCGATGTCCAGTTAGGCGTTATCGTTTTGGAACTTCAAATGCTGTCGAATCATTGAATGGTCGTTTAAGATGGGGCCGTAAATTACCAGTTACTTCATTATTGGAGTATGTCCGCAGTCTCATCCAATCATGGTTTCACAAGCGTAGGTCTAAAGCGCAATCCAGGGTGGAGGAATTGTCCGAGTATGCAGAGAAACGTCTGGGTTTTGCAGTCGACAAAGGTAATCATTACACTGTCAAGCCTATATCTGACATTCTGTTCCAAATCACTTCAGGAGCAAGTTCACACACTGTGGATCTTTCCAAGCGTGAATGTTCGTGCAAAGTGTTCCAGTCCGATTTAATCCCGTGTTCCCATGCGTCTGCGGCAATCAGGTTTTTTTTAATTTTATTTGCAATTGCCTGATATCATTGAAGTCTTCTCATGTCACATGTCAATTCTGGAACAATGCATGACAAATTTTGTAACCCGAATTGACTGATTTGTGTATATTGTATACGAATTGACATTTTTCATCATTTTTTTCCCCCATTCCAGATTTGAACCTTCCTTCTATATGTTTTAAGAACACTAATTTTTTATTCTTTGTCATCCGAATTGATGACTTTGTCTATATGGTATACGAATTGACCTTTTCTTTGTCACCGGAATTGATAGTCACAGGAATGAAAACCCGGCGGCATACGTTCATGCATATTATTCCACGAGTAATTGGTTAAAGATTTACTCCACCAATGTCATGCCTGTTCCTCATTCTAAGGAGTGGAAGATTCCAGACCATGTCAAGTCACTTGTTGTTCGAACTCCAAGTAATCCTCGTCAAGCTGGACGTCCGAAGTTGAAACGTATCCCTAAGGAAGGGATTTCTTCAAACAAGAACAAGTCAAATGTTGCACCTGAATGCTCCGTATCCCGTAGCAAAGGAAAACGAACTTGCTCTCGATGTCACGGAAAAGGTCATTATGCAAATACCTGCGAAGTTTTCTTACAAATCTCCCAAGAACATTCACAGCCGATGAGCCAACATGATCCAAATTCTATTCCGAAACAAAGAAAGTGCAGTGCTTGCGGTATCGAGGGTCATCGTCGCACTACATGTCGGAATGCCGCGGATGCATAAAGACTTCATCATGTGTTTTCTTCCCCTTTTTCGAATACATTTTGACTTGATCAAAACTATTGTCGGATGAAGAATTAATTCGTCTTTACATTTTGACTTGATCAAAACTATTATCGTTATCTAACGTAGTCTTTGTCATACGAATTGTTTACGTTTGGTACCAGAATAGTTTGGTTCCTCAAGAATTGCTCCAATTCATAGACGAATTGTTCACATTTCATACTATATTTCTTTTAAATCTTTTGAATTCGCATGCAATTACACCCGAAACGTAACACATAAATATATGACATCCGAATTGTTTACATTTTCATGCATTGTACCGTTTTGATCCTCCAGAATTGTTTCATTTCAGGGACGAATTGATGAATGTTACATCCGAATTGCTGACTTCCGTTCGTAATTGTACGTACATGCATACGAATTCTTGTATTTTTCCACATTCAATGAGAGTCTCAAAATAATTAGTATATTACAATCATCCAGTTTTTTGCCAAAAACATAGTTACATGCAAGACAAATCATTTACAGCCCTCAAAAGATGGATCCCCACACGTTCTGGTCTAGTTGTCTCATATCCTCCGAAGGATATTTTCACACCGGCCAAATTCACCTTATCATTTCGCATACGAACCCATTCAACCTGAATTAGTGGACATTTCGTAAGGTGAATTTATCTGCTTTGGTATCAGAAATGCATACTTACACATTATTCTAATTTAACATCATCAGTTCCAGTACCATAGAAACACTTCATCAATTCTCATGAATTTTTCTCATAGTCATTTCTGGTACCACAGAAACACATCATCAATTCTTATGCAATTTTCCCTTTGTGATTTCTGGTACTACAATTTTCTACGTGCTACACTTTTCTTATTAATATACCATAATTGTAATGTCCTACAACCAATTCATATACCATTATCAGTTCTTATATAATATCCGTCAGTTCTGGTACCATAGAAACACTTCATCAATTCCTACGCATTTTTCGCATAGTCATTTCTGGTACTACAAAAATACTTTATCAGTTCTTATGCATTTTTACGCATTTTTCAGTTCTGGTTTCACAAATACTTTTTCCGAATCCCCCACGAATTGTTTAATTAGGTTCGGGAATTGAGTCAAATCTTATGCAATGTTTCATCTTTCTCACTGATGTGACAACTTGTCAGAATCAGAAACCTAATCACCATTGAAGGACATTTTCGAGTTTCAGAGCAAAAAACCATAAGTTATTCAGCAAATAATCCTTCTAAAAACTAAATTTGCGATGAAATCTTCAGATTTTCTTAGTAAAAATGCAGATCTGACACATATATACCCAGTTCTAGCACAAAACCCACATGCATCACCAAAATTAATTCTTAATTTCTACATGCACGAACGAAAAATACCTCGGCCTCAATGAATGGCATTCCGGACACAATGCACTCTTCTTCTTCTTCTTCTATCGTTTCTATCTCAGTTTCCACAGCCTTCTTCTTCGATGCCCTCTTCGATTGTGGCTTCGACGGCGAGCCACCGGCGGAATCACTCCTCGAGCGCTTTGAAGAACGAGTCACCATGGAGATTTCCTAGTCGCCGCTGGTTATGATTTTGCAGAGGGGATTTTTCTTCCCTCTCGGTAGTTTTTGCAGAGAGAGGAGAGTGAATGTGAGGGAGTTTTTGAAATGAATGAGGTGGGGGGAGTCTTTTCGTAATCCCTAGCTTAGGTGAGGGGGGGGGGGGGTGGGCAGTTTTTTTTTATTGGGGTAGTGGGGGGTTTTGGGGGCATTTCTGGAACAAAAACATAAAATTTGACACAATTTAATTTTTTATACTTATGGGCCATAATTTATAAACTATCCTATGCATAGGACACAATATATAACGCCCCATAATTATACATCTCTAAAAATGAAAAGTATTACACTTTATTATATTTGAAATATCCAAAATATGCTCGTATGCCAAAAATAGAAAGTAATGCACGATATAGACTCATATTCGATTCATAAATGGTGTATTTATTTATTTTTTAATTGTATTTCTGGACATACTCTCATTCTGACACCCAATAACTATTATTTTTTTAACTAATATCTAATGTTTATTTTTAATTTGCTTCATAAAGTCCTTCACATTTCAACAGAAACACAACTTATATTTCATTCTTCTCGTCGCAATGCGTGGGCACCACGCTAATTTAATTAATTAGCTATACCTGTGTTGATTGAATTATTTAGTCAAAGATGTATTTCATGCGGAATCCGTATCCTCTATTGCGTTATCGTATGACATTCTCTACTACCTTAATGATAAACTCATATTTTATCGTGTTGATTGGTGTATTTATATGCTATAAATGTTGAGTTCTCTAAATCGAATCATTTATTTTAGCTAATTAATACAACTGTGGAATTTGATATGTTTGTCGAGAGTCTTACAGCTTAAAATTGAAAAAAACAAGTGAAACAATAATGAAGTTGAAAAGAGGACTACCTCAGCTCAGACGAAAAGCACTCCGTCGTTTTATCTCTGCAAATCATCCGGTCAAAGACGTGTAGCGAGGATTAAAAAGAGAGGAAGTAGATTTTATTTAAATAATTCTACACAGCCCCCAACTTAATTTGGACATAGCCCAAGCCCAATTACTTGGTTTGGAAAACACACGCACACATCACATAGGGGAGCCCCCATTTTAATTAAAAAAAAGAATATGCACAGCCCTATTTTTATGAAGGAATTGGGAATGCATTCAGAAGCCCAAAAAAAGAATAAAAGGGGCTTTGACTTGAGGAAGGAAATGGCCGTCAACTCGCTGGAGAGGAATTAATTCCACGACAGAGGATAGACGCACACTTCACGAGGAAGAACAGCAGCCGCCGATCCACAACCCCATCCCCACACGCACTCTTTTCCCACCGATTGTAATCCGTATTATCGTATTTATGTTTATTATTAAATTCTTGAATTTATTTATGGATTTAATTATGAGCATGAGTAGCTAAATCATTTATGTAGAATTCTTGGTGACGATGCATTGATTCTTTCTTGTTATCCAATTGAATTCATTATTATCGCGCTCTTGGAATTGTTTGGATTATTCTTGTGCTTGTTAACTTCAATTGCTTGATCACCAATTGGGGAGTGTTAGGATTTGTTAGAGTAATTGGGAAACGAAATAACTAATCCGGATAGAAGAATAATTCACACCTTAATTCAATAGAACTCGGGAGAGTTGAGGTTTTGAGTGGAGTTAATAATCTAATTGTCCTTTTAGGAGTTAGGTGTAGGGAATTTAGAAGGGGACTTCAATTCCTCATACCTAATCTACAAATTTCTCACCTCGGGACGGTATTTAATCTATACTTGTGGTTGACTGAACAATTTGGGAGACACAAAAAGATAGTATGAATTTGGTTGAATAATTATTGAAATCGTGCATCGGATCCTTGAGTTCTACATTATTTCCTCATACTTTTCTATCTTTCTCTCGTATTTAACTGTTTACTAGTTTATTGTTCAAAGTAGTTTAGAAAACAATTCAAGTCTCGTTGTCTAGATAGTACTTGATATTATATTGTGGTATTCGAATTAACGCATTTAGTCCTTGTGGATACGATACTCTTACTTGCTGTTTTGTTGTGATAACCTCATACACTTGCGGGTATTATTCGCTTTAAAATAAGTTGAATCATGTTTTTGGCGGCGTTGCCGGGGACTAATTGTGTAGGTAAATTTGATATCATGATAATAATAGACATGACTAATTTAGACTTTATTGCGTTATTTTTTTTTGTGAGTTTTCCCGTTGTGTTTGTTTTATTTCAGATTTTGTATGCTCACGCGTTCTAAAGGTGTGCCTTTAGAACCGTTTGATCCCGAGATTGAAGCATCAAACAGGAAAAGGAACATACTGCGGAGACTAAATCAGAGGTTGCAGGTGTCATCTCCAAGTAGGGCGAGAACTCATTCGCCTGTTCAAAGAGATCCTTCTCCTACACCGTCACCAGTTCATTCTAAGATTCAGCTCGAGCCACATTCTGTCAGTCTAATGGAGAACGCAGCATCCACTACCGCTCAGCTTCAGCAGTAGATTGTTGATCTACAGCGAATGATCGAACAGCAAAATCAGATTTATGTGGCCCGGTTCAGAACATGTTCGCGTATCATGGTTTGGTGAATCCTCCAGTTGGCAACAACATTAATGCCAACAACATCGAGCTCAAGCCTGCGCTCATACATATGGCAGCAGCCAACCCATTCAGAGGCAAGTCAAGTGAGGACCCCCACAAGCACCTCACGAAGTTTATGCAGATAAGCAACACTATTAAGGTGAATGGGGTGACTGATGATCAGATTCGACTGAGGCTATTTTCGTTTTCGCTTGAAGATGGCGCGAAGGATTAGCTAGATGGTATGGCTCCCAACTCTATTCAAACATGGGAGGGCGTGGTGGATAGGTTTCTGGACAAATACTATCCACCGAGTGAAGCGTTGAAGAGACAAGCTGAGATCGTTTCTTTCGAGATGAGCCCCCATTAGAGTATCAGAGAAGCTTGGGATTTATCTTGAAAACTTGCTTGAAAGTTATTCCTTGGAAATGGGTTGCTTAAAAAGGCTTAGAGTATTTTCCGGAAAGAGGTCGCTCGCAGGCTTTCGCACGGCCGAGCGGTTTTGTAAATTGCTTGTGGTTCAATAAAGGGGATCTTTAAAAAAATTTCCTTACTGTTTTTTTTTTCTCATTGATTTCATTAATGTACCTTGCTGAAATATTTGAACAATTGAAATAGAAGCGGTCAAAGACGCTTGATAAATCGAAAGCGGATTTGGTAACTTGAGCGGTCTCATTACTTATGAAATTTCAAGCAAAAACATAATCTAGAGATAAAATCGAGAAACAATGACCGTTATTACAGCGAGCACTTGCTGAATTACGAAGCTAACAAAAGGGAGTGGCCCAACGGTTGATTTATATTACATAACACTTGTGTAAGAGCAATGGAGAGGAAAATACAAAAGGTTATCTAGCAACAAAGCCAAGGTGAAAAAGGCTTTAACAGCCAGGTCCTTATGTGCGAAATGGATAGATACAAGTATGAAGACTTGCACCACCAAGTGCCTTTTCACGAAACCGCTCTAGCAAAACCCACTCGCCATCGCTCCCATCTCGACCATGACATGCTCAACCTGCACGCAAGGAAAACGTGCACAGGGCTAAGTACTTTAAAGCACTCAGTGGACACTTAGCCCGAAATCGCTTCGCAAGATAATTTGATAATAAAGGGAAATACAATAAGTACAGGAAGAGCCTTGGCTCATGAAACATTCTTTACTTAACTTCTTTGTCATATCTGCCCTTAATAACCCAATCTAGGGAGGTTGGCCGACCTCAAACAACCGAAATGTATCTTCGGAAACACCTTGCGGCCTCTTTTGAATGCTACATAAGCGTGTGAACTCGCTCAAGAAGCTATAAGGGTCTTCTCCTGACTTCCCATAGAACTTGGGCAACACATTAAGTAGTGGAATTTTCAGCTCTATGTTCGGAGTCCCATCGGGCAGTTTGATCGGAGAGTTGGGGTCGGCTGCCACATGGCTAGTTAGGTCACATATTCTTGGGTCCGGATCCACCACTGCCATACTTTCCTCCGATGGTGTACTTCCTTCAGATTCCGATGATGTAGTGTACTCGTACTCCGATTCCGAATCGGTTTCCTTGTGTGATTCCTCCGAACTCCCTATCTCTTTGAACTGACCACCTGCTGGACTAGTTGTTGAACTGCCCTGGCCAGGGGTCTTACCACCTGCTTGCTTTCTCAATCGAGCTTCCTTCCGCAACCTCTTCGCGGTCTTTTCAATCTCAAAGTCGAACAACAAATGTGGCGAAGAGGACCTGCTCATAAACAAAAAAGAAAAAAGGAAAATAAAATAAAACAAGACAAAAGAAACAAGTTAGAACTATATACAATTCAAAAGCTATTTACACTAAGTGTAGTAAACCACAACAAAACATTGACACCATTCCCCGGCAACGGCGCCATTTGAAAGGAAGGAAGTTTTGCACGAGTGTCGTGGGCTCGTGTTTCCCCTCTCAATAGAATTTATATGTGATCCTTCTCCCCAAAATACTATA
>JAOWBJ010022415.1:0-10896 GCA_028566335.1 Monarda citriodora
GGGTTCGACATCCGGACTTCCATATACTATTCTATAGTATTTTGGGGAGAAGGATAGATTCTAAATATTGTTGAGAGTGAGGTTGCGAGCTTATGACACTCGACAAAACCTTTCCTTTCAGTGCTGCTCAGTTATCTCGGCACCTCGCAATGCAATCTGCATGCACTCCTTCGGCCAATCCCTTCCAAGTATGATGTTGTAAGGCGACGGAGCTCGTACCACAAAGAATTGGACGGATGTGGTGGAGCTCACTGGAGATCGTCCTACCCTGAAGGGCAAGCTTATGACTCCATCAGGTCACGTTTCATCTTGCGTGAAACTCTTCAATGGTAGTGGTGCTGGGGCTAACTGAGCTGCATCAATGCTCAGTTTGTCAAAGACCGTCCTAAAAAGAACGCTGACGGACGCTCCACTGTCTACGAACACCCGATGCACCAACTTGTTCGCGACCCCAGCTTGGATCACAATGGCAACGTGGTGCGGAGTCTTGGCCGGGACTGGATCGGCTCAGAGAAAGTCATGGCCTCCTCTCTCTTCAGCCTCTTGCCGGTGGGCTCCTCCAAGCTAGGACTCCGGGCTTCGGCTTTCAGGGAGGACTTCGTCTATCCCAGAGGGCGTCCGGTTATAGCCTCGATCATCCCATCGAACTGAGGCGTGTCATCTTCGTCATCATTGGGGTTCTGTTTCGCCTTTTTGTTGGACTGGGCGTTGCAGCCATCCTTTCCCGATTGCGACAACACTTCTTTTTGCCTTGTCCATTACCGTGGCCTTGATACCTCTTGAGGGTACCATCTTGCACCAAGGCATCGACGCTCTCCGCGAGGTCTCTGCACTCCTCTGTGTCGTGGCCATGATCCTCGTGAAAAGAGCAATAGCGCTTTTTGGACCGGCGATCTGCCGGTCTCTGCATGGGGCGAGGTTTCTCGAACAGGTTTGTGTTTAGCTCGTAGATCTCCGCCCTCGGCTTCATCAAGGGAGTGTATTGAGGTTGGTCGGGATTCTGTCGAGGTCCCAACCTAGACTGAATACCTTGGCGAGGCCATAGCCTGGACTCAAGCGGACCTTTCTGCAGCCTTTCATGGACGATGCGCCGACCCGAACTCTGATTCCCGTGATTTGCAGCCTGCATCTTCTTGTCGGATGAATAACCCCTGTCCTGGTTGTGTTTCCTGCGATCAGCTTTGTCAGACGGGGCGTATTCATCGGCTATCATCCAGAGCTCGGATTGGGTTTGGGGCTCTCGTCTTACGAGCTCTTGGTTTAAGGTTCTATGGTCAACTTTGGCTTCGCCTTTTGGTGGAATCTCCTCTTGAAGACCTCCACTAGCTTGCTGTATGAGCCAATGCTACCTGGTGGTAGACTATCGAACCACACCCGAGTAGTGTCGACCAAGAGCTCGGGGAAGACTTAACACGTGTGAACATCGTTGAGCCTTTGATTCCATATACTATATTGGTATTAACCAAGAAAATTCCCTGGGTCCCTTTGACCATCATAAGGTGGAATACTTGGTACCTTATAACAATTTAGGAGACGTGCTTCGCAAATCTCCTTTGATGAACGGGGTGGTGAGCATCCCGTATCCTTCGAATCCTCCTCCTTGGTAGTTGGATCTCTCTTCCGAGTGAGACCGCGGAGGAGACCGATCCTGCCTATGGCCGACCTGTGACGCGGGGGGGACTCGGCACGTCGGCTGTGGCGGTGGTCTCGGTCTCGACTCTGGCTGCGACTTTGAGGCACGTGTCAAGGAGGAGTGAGGCCTCTTTTGCGTTCCCGGATGATTTCCAAGCTCACATCATTGTTCTCCCGCTGTCTGGTTGACCCTTGTTGTTCTCCTGGGCCTTCCTTCTTATGGCCCTGAGTTCGCTAGAGGTATTGGACAAGTTTGTCCTCGTTTTCCTCTAGAAAACCCCGGATTACGATATCGAGACCGGAAAAATCATGTCGGGATGCATCGGCATGTTGGCTTCCTTCCTTCTCTGAACCGATCTCCTTGCCATCCTTATCAACCGGGACATCCTCCGCTACAATGTTGCGGTAGGATTCTCCAGAGGGCCCTTCCCAGGTCCACAACCTTGGAAGCGTTGGATCTGGTATTCTTCGGCGGCATAACTGAGCTAGGTCGTGAAAAGCTTTGATCAAAACACGAATAAAGAGTTCCCACAGAGGGCGCTCGTGATCGATCGTGCTTTTGTTGGATCTTTTGTTATGACGAAGAACGTAAAAAGTAAAGGAAGAACGCACGAGATTTACGTGGTTCGATCCGTTCAGAATAGATCTACATCCACGGGGAAGAGGAGAAAAGTGTTTATTGCTATAGTGTATGGGAGTTTGAGAGATTGTGTGTGTCCATCTCTTCTATCTTAGCGCCTTTATTTATAGGCTTACAAGTAGAATCATTCTCTAATACAAAGTCTTAGCCCAAATCGAATAACCTTGGGACTTTATCTATATCTTTTCTATTGTAGATATTCGAATCTCTATCTCTCTACAATATGTCTTTGAGATAGGTTTGGAATAGGAGTCCTTCTTGTGTTGGAGTGCTGGAGCCGAGCTCTGATTGGGCCGAACTGTCCTCTGAGTGGGCCTTATGTTGGGACAGTACTGCATTGGACCGAACTCTTCTCGAAGTCCATATTTGTTGGGCCTCTTATTTAGACCTAACTATTGGGTCATGTACTATATAAGTATTTGGCATGCAACATATTCGTCCTACACAAAGAACCCAAATCCAAAATGTTACAATTATGCAACTACGTGGGATACCCGCCTGACTAATTTTATCTAATTTAATCTCATGTTTACTTTGTAGGATCGTAAATGAATGTAATCTTATTCCAAAGCCCGGGTTATGCCCGTACATTTTGCTTAGATTTGGGATAAATATGGGACATGAATCTCATCCCAAACACACGGGGTTACTCTAATCATATCCCATGCTATATTTTATCTAAAAATTTGGAAATCCTTAAATTAATCTCAACTTTAATGTAAACGATCCATAATGTATAAGAAATAAAAACAAACTCCACAATCCATAACAAGAGAATTTTGAACACACAAAATAATCGCTCTGTCCCGTTATTAATGTTTCACTTTACAGGAATTAGGAATTAGGAAGGGTGAGAGCTCTCGGCGCATGTTAGTGGGTTTGGCTATCGTGCGTAGGTTGCTCGGATTTACTGGGTTTTATGGCAAAAGGAGGCGGTGGGAGACAGAAGGGGAGACCACGAAAGGCTGGTATGGTGCTGCCGGGGCATAAGGAGGTGATTGTCCAGAGCTCGGCGGGAAATTCTGAAGCTGGTGGTTCTGGTGGAGATCGCGGGAAGGCGGCTGAGACTGGGGAAGTGGATGAGTCTGTGACGGCAATTTCTGAGCTGGGTTCAAGCTTCCCGGTGGCTGTTGGAAGTGAGGATGGGTTGCAGGAATCTGATAAAGAAGAGGAGGAGTGGAAAATCGAAGAGGGGGAAATCCCTCCGATGCGGAATAGAGGTATGGGATTGGGATATGTCGCTCCGGTGCTGATGGAAGGGATTCCAACTGCTAGACTGGTTGTTGCGGAATTGGAGAGGGAAGCGAACAAATGGAAGAATGTTGTTATCATGTACATTATTGGAGAAGAACCGACAATAGCCTATCTGAAAAGGTATTTTCTAACTCAGTGTGGGATTGTGGGGAATATTGAGATCTTTTATCATAATGTTGGGTATTTTGTAGTGAGGTTTGAAACAAAGGGGATGAAGGATAAAATGCTATTGGAGGGGCCATATATGTTGGGGAATAGGCCTATCATTATAAAGGAATAGATGATGAATTTCTGCTTTGAAACTGAAGTATTAAAGGAGGTGCCCCTGTGGATACGGCTGCCTAAACTCCCTCTTAGTTGTTGGAGTAGTGATTCCTTAAGTCGAATTGGTAGTGTGGTGGGAAAACCTGTTTGTGCGGATGAATGTACATCGACTCAGCAGAGGATTTCATATGCTAGATTGTTGGTGGAAGTAGATATTACTAGACCTTTGATTTATAAGGTAAATTGAAGGTGATGATGGGATTAAATTGGAGCAGCAAGTGTATTATGAGTGGGTGCCAATTTTTTGTCCGAAGTGCCATAAGATTGGGCATCGGTGTAATGAGCAGAAGAAGAGTGCTGAAGTACAAGGAAAGCAAAACTTACAATGGAGGCCAAAGATAAGGGTAAGGCTGTGTTGGTGGAGGAAGAGTGGAAGATGCCGAAGAAAGCAGCTGGAGTGTCTATTCAAGTGGGACATATTGAGGTTCCAACAGCCAATACCTACCAAGATTTGGAGGATAGAGAAACTGATGAGGGCGGGGACCTATTCCCCTTTGGGGGTACATGAAGATGGTATTATGGAATGTTAGAGGCTGTAACAAACCGTTTAAACAGAAAGAAATAAGGTTGTTCCTAAGTATGAATAAGGTAGATGTTGCAGTCCTCTTAGAAACTAGGGTGAAAAAAGAAAAAGCTCAAAAAATAGTGGGTAGGATTTGTAAAGGTTGGGAATGGATACATAACTATGATAGTGCTTTGAATGGCCGGATATGGGTGGTGTGGAATAACAGAAGTGTGCAGGTACAGTTTGTCCAAGAATGTGATCAGGGGGTTTATTGTATTGTAATGGATGTTACTTCTGGGAAAAGAGTGCATTTGTTGGCTGTGTATGCTCTAAATTCAGGGGATCAGAGAAGAAGGTTATGGAGCTTCATTAAGACAGTTGTGCAGGCTGTTTCTGAGCCTCTTGTTGTGGGTGGGGATTTTAATTCAGTTTTGGCCGTGGAGGATAGATTTCAGGGGAATTTGGTCACTTTGGCTGAAGTAAAGGAGTTTAAGGAGTGTGTTCAAGAATGTGAACTCCATGAAGCTCGGGTTAGTGGGGCTCAGTTTACTTGGACTAACAACCAAGTTGGAGAAGATAGGATCTGCTCTAACATAGATAGATGCTTTGTTAATGAGAAATAGATGATGGAATATCCTTATGTGAGTGTTGTAAGGTTGGAGAAAGGGGTGTCAGACCACTGCCCTCAGCTGATTCAGTTTGAGGAGGCTAGGGTGAGAAAGGGGATATTCAAATTTTAAAATGTCTTGGCTGATCATCAGGATTTTGGTGGACTTGTGGGTAGTAGTTGGTCTGAGCAATGCTCAGGTTATGGCCTTAGCAGAGTCTGGAGGAAATGTTTGAGACTCAAAACCCCATTGAAACAGTTGAATAATAAATGGTTTGCTAAAGTTGGGGAAAGGGTGAAGGGAATTAGGCATAGCCTTAGTGAGGTGCAGAAGCAGATTGTAAATGGCTATACCAATGAATTGGGGATGGAAGAGAGAAAATGGTTGGAGGAGTTGGGAAAATGGAGCATGATTGAGGAAAGTGTTTGGCAGCAAAAATCTCGTGTGGATTGGTTGAAGCTTGGGGATCATAACACAAAATTTTTCCATGCGGCTGTAAAGATGAGGCAACATACAAATGGTATACAGCGTTTGATTAGGGAAGAAGGGTCAGAATGTAGGGGTCAAGAGCAGTTGGAAGAGGAAATCAGAGGTTTCTATTTGAGGTTAATGGGATCTGCTAGTGGTGAGCTAAAGATGTTGGATAAGGAGGTTATGAGGAATGGGCCTCGGTTATCTGGTCAGCAACAATGTGAGTTAGTCAAGGTATGCTCTGAAAGTGAGGTTAGAGAGGCTTTGTTTAGCATGAACCCGAATAAAGCTCCAGGTATTGATGGATTTAATGCACTTTTCTTTCAAAAAAGTTGGGATATAATTGGGTGTGAGATAGTTTCTGCAGTTCAACAATTTTTTGAGACTGGTGAGCTGCCTCTTGAGATTAATATTGCTCTCATTACTCTGATTCCTAAAGTCCCAAATGCATGTACTGTAAAGGAGTTTAGGCCAATTGCTTGTAGCACTGTTCTTTATAAAATTATCTCAAAGATCCTTGCTAACAGAATGAAGGGTGTCTTGGGGTGTGTGGTGAGTGAGTGCCAATCTGCTTTTGTGCCTGGGAGGGTCATTTTTGACAATATTTTGTTGTGTCATGAGATTGTAAAGGGGTATACTAGGAAGCAAGTGTCACCAAGGTGTATGGTGAAGGTTGACATTCAGAAAGCATATGACTCCGTAGAGTGGCCTTTTATTGAACATATTCTTAATGAGTTGGGATTTCCTTTTAAGTTTGTTCAATGGATCATGTGTTGCCTTACTTCAGTGAGCTATATCATCAATGTGAATGGGTTTCTGACTGAATCTTTTGCTGCTAGGAGAGGGATTAGGCAGGGGGATCCCATATCTCCTTACTTGTTTGTGTTGTGCATGGAATATCTTAATCGATGCCTTGCCAGTTTACAACACTCTGAGGGATTTAGGTTCCATCCTCGGTATAAAAGACTTGGATTATACATGCCTGTTTTGCTGACGATTTGTTATTGTTTTCTAGAGGAGATTGGCCATCTGTACAGCATCTTATGAGAGTGTTGGATAAGTTTGATATGGTCTCGGGGTTAAAGGCAAATCAACTTAAGAGTTGTATTTACTTTGGTGGGGTTAGTAGGGAAACCAAGGATGAGATTTTGGCTAACACTGGAATGAGGGAGGGATGTCTTCCTTTTAAATATCTTGGAGTGCCTCTCTCTACTAAGAAGTTGTCTATTTTGCAGTGGCAGCCGTTGGTGGATAAGATACTTCATAGGGTGAGTTGTTGGACTTCGAAGTGTCTATCATATGCTGGTAGGTTACAACTTATCAAGTCGGTGGTGTTTGGAGTTCAAGTCTTTTGGAGTCAGGTTTTTATTATTCCACAAAGGGTAATTAAAGTTGTGGAAGCAACTTGTAGGACATATTTGTGGACTGGGAAGGTCGAGGTTTCCAAGAGGGCCCTTGTTGCTTGGGATAAATTGGTTATGCCTTATAATGTTGCAGGATTAAACATCATGGATTTAGGAAGGTGGAATAAAGCTGCTAGTTGCAAATTGTTGTGGAATCTTGCGTGTAAGAAGGATAAATTCTGGGTAAAATGGGTCCATGAGTATTATATAAAGGGAAGGGAGGTGCTTGAGTTGGAAGCTCCTAAGACTTGCTCGTGGGTTCTACGTAAAATTTTTGAATCAAAGAAGTATGTGCAACATCTGCAAAATGGGATGGATTGGTTGAAAGGTGAGAAATTTTCGATTGGGAAGTTATATAAAAGCTTGTTGGATATGCCGGCTAGAGTCTAGTGGACTAAAGCCATTTGCCAAAACCCTGCTCCTCCGAAATATAAATTTATTCTTTGGTTACTGTTGCATGAAAGGTTGCCTGGAAGTGAGTATTTACGTAGAGTGGGAATACAGGTGGATGGTATCTGCTGTTTGTGTACTGAGGCTGAGGAAACGCCGGATCATCTGTTTTGTGGCTGTTCTTTTAGTGGAAGGGTGTGTGCACAGGTGCTTGGGTGGTGTGGATGGACGAGACAACCGATGAATTGGCAGGGAGAGAAACTGATGCTGCAATCTTTCTGTCGTAACAATAACAGGCGACAAAGATTGTATAGGTGTGCTCTTGCTGTGATTGTTTATAATATTTGGAGTGAAAGAAACTATAGGCGTATGAAGGATAGGAAATGTAGTGTGGATGAGATAGTGAGGAAATGTAAGCTCTTGATTGCATGGTGTGTAAATAGTGATCATAGATTAGCAGGTTTTCGTTTTGAATGCTGAGGTTAGGGGTAGGCTCTGTTTTTGCGATTGATGTATGGGGTGTTGAGGTTTTGGTTATATATAAAAAAAACTAGTTTTATACCAAAAAATAAATAACGAATGGTCGTCACATGTCATCAATATTTCAAAAATCAACAACTTTTATTTATGGAAATATTTAATTATTGTCAATATAAAAAATATTTATGATACGTGACATTCATTCATCGTTGTAATAAAAAAATACAACACATGATTAATATAAAAGATTTACATCGATTTTGGGGCCATAATTTTTGAAACCATATTCCGTAGAACTTGATATACATGTGAAGATACGGTTCTGGTCTTCGGTCGACTCTCGTAGTTTGTCCCCACGTCAGCCCTCTCTTCCTTCATGCAAACAACCGGTATCAATCTTCTTCGAAAAAATAAATTGTACTACCTTCATCTTATAAGAGTAGCTTCATAAGAAATTGACACAAATCTAATAAAAGTAAATTGTGTGGTTGTAATGAATTTTGAGAAAATAGAATTAAGAAAAGATAATATTTTGTCATATTAAGAAATGAAGCTAATAAATGAGATGGATCAAAGAGAAAAGCGAAACTACACTTATGAGATTGAGGTAATACTACTATAAATCATTATAGGGAAGAGTCAATCCCAACCATTCATTTAATTAGTAAAATATATGGATGTAATATTACAAATCTAAATTCGTTTCATCTCCGGTCTTTTAAGCTGTAATATTTTTTTTAATATCATTTTAAGTGTTGTGAGGGTCTTAAATGATGAGTTTAAAATAACGTTTTCAAGATTTTTTTTACGAGATAATATAATTGTTATAATATCTTATAAAAAATTTATTAAAATAAATACCTTAAAATTCATCATCAAAACGTTTGAAAACATTTGAAAAAAATGCTGAAAAAAAACGTTAAAGCTTGAAAAGAAGAGTGAATATTTAATAACGTTACATTTGAATACACGCGATATATGTTATACGGATTATAACCCCAACCATTCAATACGAACGAGAATA
This sequence comes from Monarda citriodora, assembly GCA_028566335.1. NCBI lineage: Eukaryota > Viridiplantae > Streptophyta > Magnoliopsida > Lamiales > Lamiaceae > Monarda > Monarda citriodora. The sequence continues at coordinate 8,732 of JAOWBJ010022415.1, forward strand.
TGATATATTATTTTTCTCCACATGAACATGACACCATAATGTGATGACACAAAACAATTAAATTTGATTTTATACGACACAAATAATTATATGGAAATTAACAGCAAACAACTACGCACTACTAAGAATCGTATAAAATTAATACAGTATAAATGTGTGAAAAAAATAAATAGTAGTGAATATTACACGAATGCTACATACATCTGGCATGAATACGATACAATAACCTCATGTTCTTATCATCGACATGATATGAATTCATACACCATATTTATTGAACATGACACCATATTTATTTCATTGAAGTATATGTCATGTCAATAATAATTTGTTGTCGTTTGAAGAGCTAATGCTTTGAGTTGGCCCTATAAAGAAGTTTCTAGTAGATTCCTGGACATGGTGCTGGCTTCTTGTTTTGCTGGCAAATCTCTTTATTCATATTATTTTATTAACAGATGTCTGCGCGTTGTGGCGGATACAATCAAAATGAAGTGAAGATCGTTAACGTCAATAATAAAAGTAGGCAAGTAGACATAAGTAGTACCGGTCACCTTCGATTCGGTTGGCATAAATGAAAATAAAGAGGTGAATAAACCAGTTATATAACTATTGTGTATAACAATTTCTATTTTTGGAGGTACGGGGGCAGTTCGGACATTTCACATATCACAAATGGGTAACACTTTCTATTTTGGGGGAGTGAATAATTATTATACAGTAGTATAGATCACTACAAAAAAATATAAAAATCGTGACGGAATATTCTACTTCCAAAACCAATAAATTGGTCAGAACAATAATCCGCGTCGGAATGCCGACGGAACGCCCGTCGGCAAAACGGTCGTCGGGTAATGCAAATGCTGACAGATTTTTTCCGTCGGCGAATTTTAGCTATGGAATGTCGTCGCGGATCTACAAACTACTGAACGTACTTACCATGCGCCACTAATATATGATCCGTCGTAGATCTGTCTACGATGTTGCTAAAAAAAATTGTCCGTCGCGAATCCCTCGACATTGAAGAATAATCTTGTAGTGGATATAATAATGTTTCTGTGTTGCGACATTAGTCTCTATTACTTTTTGCATACGTATTAAGATTGTGTTGAGATAAAAGAATTTGAGAGGTATCATTATTATTCACCATTTATTCCATTTTTTTTTAAGAAAATGATAGAATTAATCGGGACGTCCGAATAAGAAATCAGATATAATTCTAGCGGAACGGATGAAATATTGCATCTATCTCACTATGTAACTCTCATTTGAAATTTGCACGTCAACCAAAAAAGTGATATGTGTAATTACAATGAATTATAAAGAGACATAATTAATCGTAACTAACGATAATATTATGAATTAATATTGATTTTCATTCAGGATGCATGATATATTATACTATTTGGAAAGTATGTTCATTATGTAGCATTTAATTCTCTCTAACATTTTAGGTATGGCTATAGCATTTGAGATATTGTATTCCCAAGTAGTTGGAATTTTTTATTATCTCAATATATGAATCATACGTGATAACTTTTAGGGTTTAAATTTCTTAAAGATTATTCTTATATATATTTTAAATTCTAAATAATTAATTATATCACGTGTCATTATTCTATTAAAATAATAAAATATGTCACACATTTTTATAATAGAATATCCGAATTATGACTATAGTTAGGTAGTAAACAGATGCATGCGTGTAGTAAAGAACTTAAACTGCATATTTGTTGAATTAAATTAAACCTGATTAAAATATATTAAGCAGTTTCGTTATAAATGATTAATTGAACTTGGTCCATACGAGACATTTTTGATAGAGTTAAGGATTTAATTAAAGGATGACATATACAATCAGAGTAATCATGATAGGTTCTTGAGTAACCAAGAATCGATCACGGCAAGAGAGCAATCCCGCCAAGTGTTTGTATCAAGCAATCACGTATTTTGGCTAAGCAGATGGTAATATATGAGAATTGTAAAGAGAGAGAGGCGAGAGCTTTTTAGGGAATTTAATAAGCACTATCACGCAATAGGAATCGAACAGGAAGAAATATTCGGCGGCTAGGTTGAGAATAAGCGACTACTTCGACTTAATTCTCCATGACTCGATCTAATGAGACTCTACAATATTTATAGAGTCTCTCCTGCTTGATTCGACGTAT
>JAOWBJ010022521.1:0-10895 GCA_028566335.1 Monarda citriodora
TCGTGGGACCCACGTTTTTCAACACAAGCTAAAACACAACGAAATAGTGATGTTGATTTGAAATCCGGCTGCCACCTGATTAAATAACTTGGCCAAACCAAACACCCCCTAAGTAAAATTTGTATACCAATTAACAACGGGTGTTGGCATGTTGCACTCCATGTGGTGCTGCTTTTCTGCGTCCCTTTCCTCTTTCTTTTCCTTTCTAAACAGTTCCCAATGTACGGAGGGACGAAGGCGGCGGAGCTTGGGACGTAATGATACAGATCAAATAAGAGAATTCAATCTAAAAAAAATTAATTTGATAGGAGAGAGAGTTCATTTAATCTATATATCCCACACAGATTCCTTTTACAATCGATGTGAGACAATTAAATCCATATCACGTAGGATCTGGACACTTTTGGGGGACGCAGGGTGGAGTGATAGAAGGCGCTTAAGCGCTTCGGGATGGTGGGAGAGACATAAAATGAAGGAGATTCATCCAAATATCGGACCTCTATTGGGGATAGTCTTAGAGCATAAGCAATGGTGGTCGCTGAGCTCGCGGGCTCTGACACCGCTGCCCGCTCTAGCGCCGACGTCCGCCACCCGCCCACCCACCCTTGTAACCAATCTAGAACCCGTCTCCATCAAATATATATATATATTAAAATGAATGCTCGGGCGACACCGGTCCTAGTTGTGGATGCTCTTAAAATTTACACAACCAAATACACGATGCATTCTATTATTTGGTGTATATTTACTAATAAAAATGAAAAATTATGAGCTTTTGGTATATCAATGCTACTATTTGCTAAATTTTCAACATCTATAGTAAATAAAAATGAGCATTGTAATGCGCGTGTGTTGACCTAGCGGTAGGGGTTAAGTTTCGAGACCAAATATCTCGATTTCGAGTCCCCGTGGCACGGTCTTTAAATTTGATATATGTATTGACTATTGAGTTTGTTGGTTACAATTTACAACCAGTCCGTCTCTATAAATTTAACATAGGAAAGCTCGAGTTAGTTTGCAAGAATTGTTCACTAAAGATATGTATTGAGATTCTCAATTGCATTTCTGGTGTTGTATTTCATATTATATCATTGAATGCTGGTTACGTGTTAAAAATATTTTTTAAATCAACATCTATACTACTATATAATTAGAATAGGCCCCTTAAAAAATAGATGTGTAAACATGCTTTAATTTCCAAAATGCCATTATTTTTTTTCTAAAAATAGATATGTACTAGACAGACCGAGTTCGATTCCTAACTGATGCATTTTTTTTTTAATTCTACTTTTGGTTGTACTCTTACTATCAAGCCCAATAATTATTATTTAAACTAATATCTAATTATTGTTTTTAATTTGCTTAATAAAGTCATTTACATTCGCATTCCAACACAAACATAATTTATATTTAATTTTTTTCGACGCAACGCGCGGGCAACACGCTAGTATTTGTTTATGAAAATATTAGTCATTACTAATTTAAAAACTTTTTAAATAATTGATAAGCACTTATCCGTATAATAAAAGATACCATACCAAAATATAATAATAACTCAAAAAATATGTCCAAGGTGGAGAGAAACAAATTTGGTGGAGCTAGTCTAAATTTGACTTTTTAAAAGGCGTGATTATTTGTCTAATAAATACAATTCTTTTTCCAAAGTTATGGTACACTATTATAATCCGAATCTCCCGATAAAGATACATGTTTTGAGTTGGCGGTATATTTCAAGCATGTTCTGTGGAATAATTAATTAGAGGCACGTACCATAATATTTTGCTGGCAAATTACATTAATCTGTCGTTTGGTTTTCGAAGCTATTATTTTGTGATTAGGATCCTCTATTATATTTCGGTACACTATTATACCACGAATATTAGATGTTTATCGAGTATTTAAAATATTTTCTAAATCAGTAATGATAAAAATTTTATAAATAAAAATATTGATTTAAAATATATTTTTAATACATGGTAAACATCCAACAATGCAATAAGAAATCCAATACCGAAAGTACAACAGATGATCTCAATCCATTTTTTTCATGTGTTTGCAAATAAAAAATGCAACCTGATAGAAGACGTAATTATTAATTAGATAATTTCTTAATAGTATTATTTGTTATAGATTATATTTATTTCCTAGATTAAATTAGGGTTTATTTATGGGCCTAGGATTTCATTAGGGTTTATTTAGTTTATTATTTATAGGGGTTGTAATTCATACGTTTCATTCATTCAGAATAGAATATTGTTTGCAGTATATTGCTGTGGCCTCTTCGGAGGAGTGGCCTCTTCGGAGGAGAGTGTGTTCTTTCTTTTCGTTTCGTTATTATTATTTCCTCTTCGCGATCCATTCTCTATCAATTGGTCCGACCTGCCGGATCTAAAAAGATGGAGGAGATAGAGAAGATCGCGAATAAATTGGCGGTACATGTGGGTGAACTCCGTTTGAGCATCGGAGCCTTACAAACCCACCTTGGCAATTTTGCATCCTCGCTCGCTCAATTTCGAGAAGTTCTGACTCAGGACCTCGCTGACTCGGGCGACACACCACCCTCGACCGATTCTGGTTCAAACCACCAACTGCCGTTGCTGCTGCACGTCGCCACGCCCCGCTGCCTTCGGCACCGCCACCGTCGCACTGCGCGCCACAACCGTTGCCCCCGCCCCCACCGCCGCCACCTACGCGGTTGCTCGCTACTGTCGCCGCAGGCCGCTACTGCTCACGTTGCTGCGCACCGCTGCCGTTGCCCCCACCGCCGTTGCACGCTACTGCCGCTGCGCGCCCAACCTCCACCGTGGCGTCAACTCAGGCGCGCCGCCACGGCCACTCCTGCACTCCGTCACCGGCACCCGCAACTCGTCGCGCGCGGCCGCCATCACCGCCGCCCTGCAAGCCGTGCGCCGCTGCTACCAGATCCGCCGCCCCGCAACGGGCATCGCCGATTCTCTCGGCTAAGGATAGCTTCCAGATTTCTGCATCTCAACCTTGAGGACAATGTTGTTTCGGAAACAGAAGTAATAATTGATGGCAGTCCGGCAGCAGGAGGCTCGACGTCCAGTTCGGCGTCAGCGCTCCATAGTGCGGCAGTCTGCAGCAGTCCATGCACTTCGACGGCAGTGGAGAATTTAGAGTCGGCACATCTCATCTCGGCACACCGCACCTTGGCGCCAGGGAGCTCGTCGGCCAGGAGTTTGACACCTTACAGCTCGTCACACCGAGCACCTCGACATCGGGTACTTCTGCGGCATCAGGTAATCTGGCCATTGCCAATTCGGAAACCTCGGCGTCTGCACAGGAAATCTCGGCAGAGGATAGTCCGGTCATTGGCTGATCAGCCTCGGAAGGATGGACATCGGTCAAATGCTCTGGTTAACACGATGACGCTAGAGTCTTCTCGCAACGTTGAGGACAAGGTTGTTTCGACAACGAGGCAATTGATAGAATGCATAATATTAATTAGATAAATTCTTAGTAGTATTATTTATTATAGATTATATTTATTTCCTAGTATTAATTAGATTAAATTAGGGTTTATTTAGTTTCTTATTTATCGGGGTTGTAATTCCTACGTTTCATTCATTCAGATAATAGAATATTGTTTGCGGCATATTGTTGTGGCCTCTTCGGAGGAGTGGCCTCTTCGGAGGAGAGTACGTTCTTTCTTTTCATTTCGTTATTATTATTTCCTCTTCGCGATCCATTCTCTGTCATATACACTCGACCTGCTTGCTGAGACTGGAATGTTAGATTGTAAACCTGTCGATACACCGATTGTGGTCAATCATAAGGTACGCATTGTGGAAGGGGCTACGGAAGCTGATCAAGGACAATATCAACGCCTTGTGGGAAGGCTCATATATCTCTCTCACACCAGACCTGATATAGTTTATGCCGTGGGAGTGGTTAGTCGATTTATGCACCAACCGCAGTCAGCTCTCAGGATTGTTAGATACTCGAAGAAAACCTTCGATTTTGGTATGTTCTTTGGCAAGAATGGTCATACTGAGATACGAGGGTATACGGATGCTGACTGGGCAGGAGATCCAATGGATATGAGATCGACTACAGGGTACGCCACATTCGTAGGAGGAAATTTGGTCACTTGGAGGAGTAAGAAGTAGAAGGTGGTATCTCTCTCAAGTGCAAAAGCCTAATTTAGAGGTATCAAGAGTGGGCTGACTGGCGTTCTTTGGCTGAGGAAATTATTACGGGAACTTGGCTATCTCGAAGAAAAAACGTCCCGAATATACTGTGACAACAAGGTTGCGATCAGAATATCTGAGAATCCGGTTCAGCATGATCGGACAAAACACGTAGAGGTTGATCGGCACTTCATCAAAGCGAAGATTGAGGCAAGAGGGGTTGAGATACCCTATATCCGTTCGGAGGATCTACTAGTAGATGTTCTAACCAAAGCTGTGAATGCAAGTGTTTTTTGGAAAATAATCGGCAAGTTGAATATCGGGAATCCCGCTACTCAACTTGAGGGAGAGTGTTGGAAATCAAAGGCCCCAAATCAGGCTCCAGATCTGCAAAAATTAGAGGAAAATAATTAGAGCATTAAATAAGGGATTTGATATTATTTCCTTACTTGATGTATGGCTCTGCCTATATATACCGTGTATTCTCCGTGGTTTAATACAACAACAATTTCCTCTACTTTTCTCTTATAATTGTCTATCCTCTCTACTACTTCTAGCCTATGCCTAATTCCTCAAGATAATAGAGGGGAACCAAAATCACACCTCCAAACACAAAAGGTCGAAGATACACCAATTCTCCCACGTTAGACTATGCGCCTTGGCCCTGTTTTTGAGCCAGAGAAACCCGAGAGATTTCAGTTCTCCGATCATGGAGTAAACCAAGACATGCTTTCCTTCAAATTTCACAACATTCCCATGCTTCCAAATGACCCAAAGAGAAAAAAGGAATACGAATTGAATGGATTTAATCCAAGTCTTGGAGCCCCTTTGTTGTCTATGAAAAACCAAAAAATCTTTAACGTCCAAGAAGAAGATGGGACGAAGCCACACCAAAGAGAGATAAATTCCCAGAATGCGGAAGTAACTTTGCACGAGCCAAAGAGATGAAGAGTCGACTCATCTTCTTCGTGGCAAAAGGGGCATGAATGGTCAAGGATAGAAATAGTCCTTCCAGCATGATTGACGGCAGTCGGGATTCCATTATGAAGTAATCTCCAGGAGAGGAAGTTAACTTTAATAGGCACCCACTTGTTCCATTCGAAGGAAGTGTCATGATCCCGGAAGAGGAAAGACTCAGCCTCTCTCCTAATGTTATTGACTAAGAAGAATCTGGAGTTCTCAAGGCACCAAGTCCACTTATCAACATCAAAGCTAAACGGGAAAGAGCGAATAGCATTCTAGAGATCACACAACTCGGCAAGCTCGGGCCCGCGAATAGAGGAATTAGACCAGGCGAAAGAGGTAACATGCTCCCCACCACTCATGAGAACTCTATAAAGAACCAATGCATTTTTGTTCCTCTCAAGATCGAACATGAGAGGAAACTTGTGAGGCAAAGGGGCGTTATGAAGCCAAATATCCTTCCAAAAATTGATGTCTTTTTTAATCCTCGGGTGGCTAGAAAAAGAGTGTGAATATTAATTTCGAATTCCTTGAAATCAGGACCGAGCCAAGCAATCTATTTCCAAGGGCTAGTTACCGAAGATTTTACTAGGATGAAACTCCAAGAGCGGGAGCCACAATGGATCATATTAATAACTTTCCTCTAGAGACTATGAGGCTCGATTTTGTATCTCCACCACCATTTCGACGAAAAGGTAAGGTTGTGGACACAAAGAGAAACAAAGCCCATGCCCCTTTATCCTTTGGAGCCATGAACTTTTTCCAAGCAACCCAACTCATACGGGGGTGGTCAGAGTTCTCTGCCCAATAGAACTCACGTCTTATCCTTTCAAGGGTTTTGATAATACCAAGGGGGCTTTGTATAAGGAGAAGTAATAAATGGGGAGAGTATTAAGAACAGAATGGAGCAGGGTAATCCGACCACCATACGAGAGGGATTTCACTTTCCATAAAGCAAGTTTGCTCTTGAAGATCTCCACAATTAGCTGCAAGTTTCGGACGAGATTCATATTGACACCGACTTGGAACCCAAGATACTTGAAAGGAAACGTGCCACGTGAACAGCCAAGCAAATTCGCCATAACGTGGACTTGGAAATCATCTACTCCAACACTGAATAAGCTGCTTTTTTGTGGTTAATATGCAAACCCGAAACGAGGTAGAAACACCCGAGGAGACCCTTAAGATTAAGGGCGTTCTCGAGCGACCACTTTCCAATGAAGATCACATCGTCGGCATATAAGAAATGAGAAAGAGGGCTCACAAAGTGATCGAAGGAGAGGCCTTTGAAGATCCCTAAGGAACAGGCCTTCTGTAAGACTCCGGTGAGAGCTTCCATTACAAGGATGAAGAGAAAGGGGGAGAGGGGGTCCCCTTGCCGAAGACCTCTAGAGCAGACGGACTCATTAGTGGGAGAACCGTAAACAAGGACAAAAGCATTTCGCAATCTTTCTTTTGATACCAAAAACCAGGTTATTTTTATATGTACCAGATTATTTAAAGTATAAGCATTTTTTTACATGCAACTAACATTTTTATTTTTTTACAATCATGAAATAGGCTTAATTTAGGATGAACAACATCACTAAAAATTAAATATTGTACATGCGGAATGTTACAACTTAGGAGTATCAAACGACCAATTAAAAAGAAATAAAGGAGTGTCAAATGACAAACTTTAATGTTTTATCAATTCAAACTTTCATCTCATCTAATTAATCTCAATTTTCATTTCGGTTCATCTTATATATTAGTCTCATTTTCATACATGTAAATTCATCACTCTCACATCAGCTCTAATTACTCATTTTATCCCATTCCATCATGTTTCATCATTCACTTTATATCTCATCAACTACAGTATACACACTATAATTTTTTTTATAATAATTTAACATCTAATATCTATTAGTCCCTTAGGTGGGTCTCGTTTTCTTGACTTATGTGCCAAAAGAAAATTAGACTAATAAAGTGGGATGGATGTAGCAATATGGTACGAATATTAATGAATCATCAATTTTGTAATATCGATAATATTGTTTGGTTGAATAATATTTGTTAATCCACTCTTATCCCTAAAAGTAAACGTTACATCGTCATTTTTTTGCGGGCGTCTAGCCTTGATTAAGAGCATTCTCGTAGCCTCCCCGCTTTATATCTTTCAGGTTATGGAGTTCCTAAACAGCGTCTTGCATCAGTTGGAGCTGATTATGATGCATTACTTCTAGGGTTCGAATGGCGATCAAAAGAAGATTTATTGGGTTAGTTGGAGTCAGATTTGCCACCCGGTTCAGGAGGGGGTTTAGGTATTCGTAACTTCGAAGAGTAAGTGGCGGCGTTCAGCTACAAGCTCTGGTGACGGCTGCTTGTGCAGGATTCGCTCTAGGCAATGGCGGACCACGCAGACCCAACAATGTGCTTAAGCCTCTTCCCACAAAAAAACTTTTATTTTTAACTTGAAATTTTACAAAAAAATATTAATAGTGTGAATGATTTTCAATGCGAAAGCCCCTACCAACTACTCGAATTTTACGACTACTTCGATATTGAAAATTTAATAGTCTCGACCCGTGTCGAGCATTTTTCTGGATCCTTCCCTGGCTCTAGGTGAAATTCACAATAAGCAAGTATTATACCTTACTTTTCGTGTTTATTGCGTGGCTTATTTTGTGTAAGAACAATATACAAAATAACTTGTCTCGGGCGTACAAAGAAGTTACAAGAAGATTACAACGAGCAAAAAATTAAAACAAACTCTTATAGTTGAGTCGATGATAACCCTCTATCCGCAAGACGAAATACACACCGGTAGTGCTCACGGTTTGGCGTATCGTCCCCAAAGATAAAACGACTTCGTCTCTTGTAAGGCAGCACCACAAATCACAAGAGCTCCGACGAATGAAACAGAGTTTGAGAACTGAACTTTGACAATATAATGCTAAATATGAAGTACAAATATTTGATCAAAGTTTTGAGCTTAAAGAAAAAATTGTCTCTCCAAACTAAAACAAGCTCATATTTATAGTGAACATGTAGAAGATTATAAGGCACACATTGATGGCTACATCATCAATTTCTTGGCAATTGAAAATCAAAGAGTGGGCGGTGGTTGCTGCACGTTGCTCATCATCAAAAGAGCAATTAATTTCTCATGCAATTGAATAAGAAAACTAACGTTTTATAATGTCTAGCAATTAGCAATTAAATCAATTACTTGCATGCATTAATTGTGTGTTAACCATGCAATTGAAGAATTGCTCACGCCATTTATTTATCGTAGTACCATGCAATTTGGGCGTGAGTGGCCTACTAGTCGTAGGGCACGAGTGCAATAGAGTGTTGTTCTTCCGTGACTTACTCAGCTCACCCAGAGGCCCGACTCCCTAAAAAAGGGAAGGGCCGGGGAGGGGCCCCAATACTTTTCAGGGGAGGGGGAGACTAGCCTCATTACTTCCCACTGGGCGAGAGGTGCACCTAACCCACCTACCCACTCATCAATCACGGTGTTCAGCTGGGCCAAGCCCAATTGATTACAAGGACGAGCCCAATTAAAAACAAGGCCTACGGTCCGAGTCTGAGCTCGTTCCTTCGAACAATGAATTTGCCTACAACAAATTCATCTCCAACACACAACTCAAATATATCATTTATCACTCACCAATTAATGGTTTTGAGATCATGAATATATTTTAATTATTTAATTCTTAATTAAATAATTAACCACCCTAAATAATAAAAGAAAACCATTATATCTAACATTTTGTGCATGATAGTCCTATTTGGCATAGTTTGTGTCGAATCTGGCATCTTATGTTTACTCATATGCATTGGTCTCTGGGTCATGGCGCCATCAATTTATGGGACGGCGTGTGGTTGGGGGATCAGTCCCTCAGATCGTATTGTTGCCACGAGGTTGTGCTTCGGCATAAACTGATTAATCATTTTTGGCATGATCATGCATGGAATCTAGATGGGTTGCATGCATTGCGTGATTTATATGGTGTGCCTACGGGATGTGATGCGGTGGGCGGTGACTCGCCACGGTGGATTCTCAGTGATTTCTGCTTGGGAGCACATCAGACACAAGCTACCCTACCATCCGTTGTTTGCTCAGATTTGGAACGACTATCTCACTCTCACCGTCTCGGTGTTCTTGTGGTGCCTCCTCCAAGGTTGGATCCCTGTTGAATGTAAGCTTCAGTCTTATAGTGTCTCTTTAGCATCTAGATGTTTATGTTGTGGGTTGTCCCAGTCGGTCGAGTCTTTACAACATTTATTTGTGTCGAGTATGGCGGCAAGAGTTATCTGGGAGAACTTCACATGTTGGTTTTCTGATTTGCATACACTTATTCAAACATGCATTGACATTGCACTTAAATTAGGATTCACGTGGCTGGCTTTTCACAAGGATCCTACCACGCACGTCAGTTTTATCATTCCTTGTTTAGTTCATTTAGACGGAGAGGAACAGCGGCAAGCATCGCAACATTCCTTTTTGTGTCTCTCATATGAATTGGTAGGTTGTTTTTTTTAAATATTAACCCGCTAGCGAGGAGGTTCGAACCCGGGACCTCCCGAAGAAGAATCCCTTGATGTCCAGTAGGCTACAAGGTCTGGATTGATTTTACAGGTTGTTCACCAGCTGCGGATTCTCGTGATGGCGGGAAACTTGTTCCCCGATATTGGCGTGGCTGCTCTCCTCCGGTGGATTTCATGACGTCTTTTGTTCAGCCTCCGGGGGTTCTGCAATCGACTTTGGTATCATGGCTTCTACTCAACAAAAATGGGGTGAAGCTGAACACGGATGGGTTCTTCATCGCTTTTAAAAACGGGGTCGCTCCGGCTTTGGCGGGTGGTGAGAGAGTAGTCTGGGATCCGGATGGCGGTATCCTTGTCGCCTTCTGTACCCCTCTCTCGGTCAAATCGAGCTTTGAGCGGAGCTGTTAGCTCTTCTTCAAGAATTGATTTTGGCATTGGATACTCCACCCGTGTTTGGATCGAAATGGATTCGGTAACTGTTGTCGCCATTATCTTGTCGGGGCTCCTTGGTGCGGCGGATGTGCGTCATCCATGGCGTTGCTCCGACAACTGGATGTCTAGTTCTCCCATAATCTACCGAGAGGGGAACCGCATAGCAGACTACTTGGCCGGTAGAGTCACTAACCCCTGCCCTAACGACTTATGATTTCGTTACGGCGCCTCATTAAGTGAAGGCGCTTGTCCGGATGGATCAGTTGGGGCTCCCCACCAGTTACTTTCAATATAGGGATGATTGAGTGTCTCATTGATCTCCCTACCTTAATTATTGTTTTTGAACAAATTTAACAAAAAATTTAAAAGCCACGTCACAAGGGACTTGAACTCGGGACCTTTGGTCCCAAAGGCTCACACTTTACCAGTAGGTCGACTCACGCACACCCCTCCCTCAATATTTTATACGTTCTTTAAGGTTCTTCCTATGATTTATTCAGTTTGTTTTTTAGGTACAATCACTTTTGGACAGTCTTATATATATATATATATATATATATATATATTATTTATTTGTCTTAGTATAGGTTGGATGAGTCCCGATGGCCCTCTCGTCCTCGTTGGCCTTCATAGCTCTTCATATGTTTGATTAGTCAGCATGGCCCAGTCCGGCTTGTGGATTCGGTAACTTATATTTCCATCTTGTTCGTGTTAGGTCAAGTCGTTTTTTTGAACTTGAATCATGTACGAGACATTTAATTTTTGTGATAATATTAACGAGTTGGGAATCCGCCTAACCCCGCCCTGGAG
>JAOWBJ010022737.1:0-10887 GCA_028566335.1 Monarda citriodora
TACGTCCACGGGAGGAATATAAGCCTTGTATTGCTTATGAGTATGAGAGTATGTGTGTGAGAGTCTAGATGTCCCGTCCACGGGAGGAAATATAAACATTAATTAACATTAACTAGCGTGTTGCCCACGTGTTGCGCCAGGAAGAATTAAATATAAATTGTGTTTGTGTTAGAGTTTGAATGAATTTATTAAGAAAAATTAAATGTTAGTTTAAATAACAGCTATTGGGCCTGAAAGTGATAGTATGCCAGAAGTAGAATTTAAAAAAAAAATCAATAAATGTATCAATCAGGAATCGAACTCGGGTCTGTATTGTGCATCACTTTCTATTTTTGGTAAAAAACAGAGTATTTTGGACATTACGAAATGTTAACATTTCTATTTATAGGGTGATGAATAATTATTATATAGTAATATAGATAATTTAAGATTAAAAAAAATCAAAGAAATTAAATTATTTATTTTAATTTTTAATAGAAAAATTACTAAAATACCTTTACTAAATATCTCTAACATAACACGCTTAAATCCTAAAACTCTCGTCTTAAGTTCCGTATCGAAAGAAAATGCATCAATATCTCCGGGACGGAGTGAGTAAATGTTCGTCGTCTCCTTGATTGAAAATGTAAGTGGCCATGAAAGTAGAGCATCCCTAACGTCGTGGAAAACGGGGGTACGCCCGCCCTCCGCACCCGCAGTCGGGGGCGTGTGCCACCGTGACGTTCTGACATGTTGTGGGTGCTTTCTTCCACTCACAGGTGCACACTCCTCGTATATTATTATTATTATTATTATTATTATTATTATTATTATTATTATTATTATTATTATTATTATTATTATTATTATTAAAATATTCAGTTATTTTTTTAATTAATTTGTTATTTTATACCACTCACATCTCAAAATAAACTTTTTATTTAAATAGTTCGATATGTTTTATATTCGAAAAAACAAGTAAAAAGAGAGTATAGAAATCTGTGAAAACGCTCCACTTTAGGCTTTTTTATTCCTGGGTTGCTGTAAGTAGATCGAGAGGTCGTTCCGCCCCTTGTCCCCTTTGGATGGGGTTATCTTCCTACGAGACCTACCAAAAATGGTAGATCTCCCGTATTGGAATATGAATGAATTTATTTAAAAAATTAATAATAATAATTAGATGGTAGTAAACAATAGCTATTGAGTTTGAGAGTGAGGCCCAAAAGTAGAATTAAAAAAATTAAATGCATCAGTCATGAATCGAGCCCGGGTCTGTGTTATGCATATCTATTTTTATGAAAAATAAGAGCATTTTAGAAATTCTATTCTTATTATATATTAATATAGATAATAAAATGATAATTTTATTGAATAAAAATGCTAGGGATGTCAATTTGGCCCGGAACCCGCGAGTTAGCCCGAGTAACCCGAAAAAAATCAATTTTAGGGTTGATTTTTTTTGACCCCTATTAATTTTCGGGCTATCCGGGTTGACCCTGTCGGGCCGCCGGATTAATCGGGCTGGCCTCGGGTCAGCTCGCGGGCTGTACCTATATTTTATATTTTTTTATAATTTATATATTTATACATTTATTTGCTTCAAATTGTCATTCTATGGTCTCTAGCGTAAGTGGTTAAGTATTTTCTAAGTATTCCTATCGACCAGGGACCGATCCCTGTTTTGGGTTCATTAATTAACACCTCCCCCTCTCTCATTTTTTCTTACCTCGTTTTTTATCCTTCATGTTCTTTTTAATTTTTTTTCTTCCTGTCGTTTTTTTACTTCCTGTTCTTTTTAATTTTTTTCTTCATGTCCTTTACTTTGTAAAATTCTTTCATCTCTTTAGTTTTCCTCTTCTTAACATCTCTTTCCTTTTAAAATTCTTATTGAATCTGCATCTTTAATCATCTTTTAAAAAAATCTTCGACGTCATCATTCTATCATAATCTCAAAAATAAATTTTATCATCTTCTTCTTATCATCATAGATACAATAAATATTAAAAACATCCAAATAAATTCATATTGAATATCATTGTATATTAATAGTATTTTGCCAAAATTAAACTTTTGTCCATTGTATATTATTGTTAATAATTTTTATACAATAAATATTTTAGCCCGATGGGCCAACCCGAGACCCGAGTTTTAGGGTTATGGTCAAGATTTTTTAGCCCGCAAAAAAATCGACCCGATTGAGTCCGGACCGAATAATCCGCAGCCCGACAGGGCTGACCCCAACCCGACCGAACCCGCCTGGGTTGGCCCGATTGACATCCCTAAAAAATACCGATGTGAATCCGACCACACCATACGCAAGTATTCATATTAATAACTCTAAAAATTTCATATTTCCTTAAAACATGTACTCGTGGCTCGCCGGCTTCTCCGTTTTCTTGTCCGGTTTTATTTATTTACACGCCAAAATTCCTTTTGTTTCAGTAAAAGTGAGATGTTTTATTTTTTTATACTTCGTGTATTTTGATGCATGACTTTTTCTTTCTAAAAATTATCTCTCATTAATTTTTACTACATTTTTATATCTCTTAAATTTATCTCTCTTATGATTTTATAACTTTAAAAATTATATATATCATTTTTCCTCTTATTAATTTCCTATTTCTAAGCATTTTTATATCTCTTATGACAAGCATATCTATAATAAAATTTATTTCTAATTCTTTTTCTCTCATTACTTGTTCTCTCGATACCTCTTCCTGTTGGCAATCCCTTGATTCCAGCTCCACCAAATCTGCTACTCCAAATCTGCAAGGAGACAAATCACACAAGATCAGTCATTAGATTAGAATGTGTAATTATGTTTCCTTTTATAACTCATTCTCTAGCCTATATGTACTCTAAGTCACCACAAAACAATTATCATCAACGAGTTTTGATTCTACTGCCTCACTTCTCTCAAATGGCTTTCTTCCGATTCATTATTCTTCAGTTCAAGATGGTATCAGAGCAGTAGCGATCCTTTGGATCCTTGCTGTTCTGCTTCATCATTTACCCCTCTTTTTCAACCCACAAAATGACCAAAAACGAAGAAAGCAGTAGCCTCGTGAACACAGAGCAGTCTCTGCAAGGAGCAGAGGCTCTCGCGCAACAGTTGGCTATGCTCCTTCAACAATATAGCCAAAACAAAATAGACAGCAAAACACCAGAAACCAGTCCGAACCAAGCAATCACACTGAGTATAAAGCTCAATGAATTTAATTATCTGTTATGGTCTCGCGTGATGCACATCGAGATCGGGGGAAGGGGTTGCCTCAGCCACATCACGGGCCTTCCTCCTCCCCCCGATCAAACTGATCCAGCCTACCATAAGTGGTACCAGACAAATCTCTTGATAATCTCTTGGATTATCAAAAATATGGAGCTTGCATTAGCACAAAACTATGTTCAGTACAAAACATCAAGAAGCTTATAGAAAAATCATGCAACAACTTACAACATCAGAAGGGATTCGGCTCAAATCTATGAGCTAACAGTGCAGGCTAACAACATCAAACAAGGCCAAGGGACAATCGAAAGTTACTATAGTAACTTACAGAGGATCTGGGCGGAGATTGACGAAAGCCAACCAAACCCGATGGAGTGCGAGAGGGACATCAGGGTATACAGAAAATTACAATCGGAAACCCGATTGTACCAATTTCTAGCAGGTATCGACGAGAAGTATGAACCTGAACGAAGAGATGTCCTCAAAATGGAGCCCTTACCGATAGTGGAGGCCGCGTATGCCCTAGTCCAACGAGGTGCCGCCAGAAGGGGAATTTGGGCCTCCGAATCAGAAGAAGGACTAGATCAGGAAATCGGAAGTAGTCTGGTGGTCCAGCGACGGAGAAGCCACTGGACTAGCGGCAAAAGGGTTCCGACCACCCAACCGGTCAGGACCTCCCAAATCAGGGAATGCATCATCCCGGGATTGTGTTGACAAGAGCAAATTAAAGTGCACTCATTGTGGAATGATGAAGCACACCAAAGAACAATGTTTTCGATTAGTCGGGTATCCCGATTGGTGGGAAGATAACCATAAGTCCAATCAGGGTCAAGGAGGAAGGGCCACCATCGTGGTGGGGAACCCAGAGGTCATCGGCACCAGAGGCAACGGAGAAGAAGGCGGAGCAAGTGGTTATGCGAAAGTGGGAATTGCGGCTAGGGTTATGTCGGGAGAGAAGGCCGAAGGGTTGAAGGAGAAAGCTGTTGGGCCTTCTCAGAATAATGGGCCACCGCATGCACGGGATCAACTTAATGTTGGATGCTCATCAGATTTAAATGCCGATATTGGGCTGGATTTTGAAGGTATTGGGCCGGGCAGTGATCCCGGCCCACTCACGTTCCCCTCCTTTAATTCCCATAACTCAAATTTAATTGCTCATGCACAGATTGCTAGTAATACCTGTAGAAATAAAAACAGCTCGTGGATCTTTGATTGTGGTGCTACTGACACAATGGCATATGATATGTCTGATATTTGTACTCCTTCACAGCCTCGAAAAATTTATGTCCAAACCGCAAACGGTGAAGTTACACCTGTTAATGGAGCCAGAACCATCACCATATACCCTAACCTAAAAATTTCAAATTGCTTATATGTCCCAGCCTTGTCCCACAAGTTATTGTCAATAAGCCACATCACAAAAGAATTGAATTGTATTGTGCTAATGCATCCCACCTTCTGTCTCTTACATGATATCAAGACGGGGGAGATTATTGGACGTGGCCCTGAGCGTCAGGGACTATACTACGTGGATGAGATTGCTCAAAAGGGTATAGTCATGCTGGCTACTGGGGCTGCGACTCATACTGCATGGCTTTGGCATCGTCGACTTGGGCATCCTTCTGATGGTTATCTTAAACTTCTATTCCCTAACCTTTTTCACTCTACCCAGTTACATTGTGAGACATGTGTTCTAGCGAAAAGTCATAGGCAAACCTTTAAACCTAATAACACTCGTATGCCTACTATATTCTCGTTAGTACATTCCGATGTTTGGGGACCTGCTCCTGTCTTGGGTGGTCAATGTTTCAAATATTTTGTCTTGTTTATTGATGATCATACTCGCATGACATGGGTCTATTTCTTGCGTAAAAAATCTGAAGTTTTTTCGAAATTCTCCCATTTTTATACATTAGTTCAGCAACAGTTTAACACCCAAATTCAAATCTTAAGGTCTGATAATGGGGGGAATACCTAAATTCTTCGATGACTCAATTTGTTCATGATAAGGGGATGATCCATCAAACTACTTGTGCACACACACCAGAACAGAATGGGGTGCAGAAAGAAAAAACCGAATTATTCTTGAAGTCACCCGTGCTCTCCTAATCGAGTCCAGAGTACCAACCCATTCTTGGCCTGAAACTATTGCAACCGCGGTATACCTTCTTAACCGATTACCAACCAAAAGCCTTAATCTCCAAACTCCAATTCAATGTTTATCCAAACTTGCCCAAATACCACTACCTCTCACCCTAAAACCTCGAGTATTCGGATGCTCGGTATTTGTCCATATTCCCAAACATAAGCGCACCAAACTTGAACCTTGTGCCGTGAAATGTATCTTTGTTGGGTACGGGGTACATCAAAAGGGTTATCGGTGTTATGTCCCAAAATCCCGTCGCATGTTTGTTACAATGAACTGCGACTTCCTCGAAACCGAGTTCTTCTACCATAGCCACCTTAAGAGTAAGAGGGAGAATACAGTGGTGGACTCTTTAAGCTGGCTCACTCCGATAGTGCCAACTCCTATCAGTACTGAGATTGCAGCTTCAAAAATGACAGTTAATTGTACCACCGAGCCGGTCTCTACCACGCTACAATAGTCAACCGAACTTGGTGACACAACCGATAGTCAACCACTCTTGATATCCGAGGTATGTGATATTGAAACCATGAACGAGCCCTCCTCTCCTACTGTTTTGGATAATACTAATCATGAGGTTTCAGAAGAGGAAGTCCAGGAAACAGGGGGAGACACTAGTGCTATGGAGCATGGAGTAGCTGAAAGATATCACCTACCACCTCGTTCAAATAGAGGAGTCCCACCGAAGAGATACTCCCCTGAGAGAATATCCAGGAGCTCGAGATATCCTGTTACCGAGCATGCCAGAGAAAATCTCTCAAAGGGGGCCAAAGCTTTCCAAGCAGCTTTATATGATGAAGAGGCTATACCGAGAACAGTTGCTGAGGCTCAAAATTCGAGGCATTGGATCGAAGCAATGGAAAAGGAGATGGGTGCCCTTATTCGAAACAACACTTGGGAGGTATGCAAGCTTCCAACCGGGAAAAAGCCAGTTGGATGCAGGTGGGTGTTCACCATCAAACGGAAGCCGGACGGGTCGATCTAGAGGTATAAGGCTCGACTGGTTGCAAAGGGTTACACACAAGTTTACGGGATTGATTACTCTGAAACATTTTCTCCCGTAGCCAAGATGAATACTGTTAGAGTCCTGCTGTCACTTACTGCGAACCAGGACTGGCCCCTACATCAGTTCGATGTCACCAATGCCTTCCTTCATGGGGAGCTAACAAAAGCTATATACATGGAGCCTCCTCCAGGCTATGAGTCGAAGTTTGGAGACAAGGAGGTGTGTAAGCTAAAGAAAACGCTCTATGGGCTCAGACAATCTCCAAGGGCATGGTTCGGAAGGTTCACCATGGCAATGAAAAAGAATGGATATCAACAGAGCAACGCGGACCATACCCTATTCCTGAAGAGACGAGGAAGCTTCATTACTTGTCTGATCATATATGTCGATGATATGATCATTACGGGTAATGACACAGAAGAAATCGAGAACTTAAGGCAGAGTCTTTTCCGCGAGTTTGACATGAAGAATCTAGGTACACTCAAGTATTTTCTTGGTATCAAGGTACTTAGATCAGCTCGGAATCTTCATATGTCAAAAGAAATACAATCTGGATCTTTTAGCAGAAACAGACATGTTGGACTGCAAACCAGCCGATACTCCTATTGTTGTGAATCACAAGTTGCGTGTGGTAGAAGGCGCAACGGCAGCAGATCAAGGGCAATACCCGCGATCGGTGGGAAGGCTCATCTACCTTTCGCACACCAGACCCGACATTGCATATGCAGTAGGAGTGGTGAGCCGATTCATGCACCAACCACAGTCGGATCACATGGAAGCTGCATTGAGGATTGTTCGGTATTTGAAACAAACTTTCGACTATGGGCTTTTCTTCGGGAAGTACGGGCATACAAACATTGAGGGCTATACTGATGCAAATTGGGCAGGCGACCCAATGGACATGAGGTCAACTACGGGCTGTGTCACTTTTGTGGGTGGTAACCTAGTCACATGGAGAAGTAAGAAGCAAAAGGTGGTATCTCTCTCAAGTGCTGAGGCAGAGTTCAGAGGAATCAAAAGTGGGTTAATCGATATTCTTTGGCTAAGGAAGTTGCTCAAAGAGATTGGCTATCTCGAAGACAAAACGTCGCATATATACTGTGACAACAAAGCTGCGATCAAAATATTGGAAAATCCCGTCCAACATGACCGAACCAAGCATGTGGAGGTGGATCGACATTTCATCAAGGAGAAGATAGAGGCTGGAATCGTTAAGATACCCTATGTCAGGTCAGAGGATCAACTCGCAGATATTTTAACCAAAGCTGTGAGCTCCAGAGTTTTTTCAAGCGTACTTGACAAGTTGAATATTGGAAACCCCACTATCCAACTTGAGGGGGAGTGTTGGCAATCCCTTGATTCCAGCTCCACCAAATCTGCTACTCCAAATCTGCAAGAAGACAAATCACACAAGATCAACCATTAAATTAGAATGTGTAATTATGTTTCCTTTTATAACTCATTCTCTAGCCTATATGTACTCTAAGTCACCACAGAACAATTATCATCAACGAGTTTTCATTCTACTGCTTCACTTCTCTCAAATGGCTTTCTTCCAATTCATTATCTTCAGTTCAAGACTTCCCTCATCAAGGCGATATAGAGAAAATAGATTGCATAGGAGTATACTGAAACACAAGATACTAATTTTATCATATAAAACAAAGAAATAAAATAACAGTTCATTCATATTGCATTTCTCGAACATACCAATCATGAGAATCAACTATATTATTTTATTCCATTATATTTATGCCAAACGCCTAGAGAATGGTAGTTTTTTTTTCTCGAAACGCCCTTAAGGGCGTGGGTTAGGCAGAGCTCCAACCCGTAGATATCAACTGCAAAATATATTTATTAATAATTGAATGCAGGGAATATGTGATACTCTCTCCCTCCGTCTTATTCAATTTGTCATGTTTAATTATTTTATTGTTCAAATATATTCAAAAAACATGACGGATTGAATGAGACGGGAAACAAATATAATTGTTGTTAACGCATTTTTTAATAAGTAGATGAACAAGCATTTTAAATGGAGCAAGTAGCCAAATAAAATGCTTGATAGATATGACTAGTTGGAACCAAATTATCAAACAAAGACTCCTAAAGTTACCTGACATACTGCTTCCCTTTTCTTATTGTGCTCATTTTATTTTGACATATGAATAAAAAAGTGGGGATATGTGGCCATTATTAATTGTAGAAAAAGAAAATTAACTGTAATTACATTTTTTTTTTATTTTAGAAAAGTGACATTATAGGGTTAGACGGACCAAAATGAAAATATGACAAAATAGCACGATATAGAGGTAGTATAATACTAATAAATTAAATGAATTCACATCCATAAATCAACATTTTTCGCTATACAAATACTAGTTCAACATTTTCGTTCTTCGACTGCCGACTTCTCTACATAACCAACAAATTAAGCCTATACATACTGAATCAGCTGGTTGACTAATAATCTTCAAAGCCAAAGCCATTAAGGTATGGAGAGGGGCGAGGAGCTGAAGGCGGAGGACGGCGGCGGTTTCGATTGCAATATTTGCTTGGGTTTAGCTAAAGAACCGGTTATTACTCTCTGCGGCCATCTCCACTGCTGGCCCTGCCTCTACAAATGGCTCCGGTTCCACTCCCGATCCCACGATTGCCCCGTCTGCAAGGCCTTCATCAGAGACGATGACGACCTCATTCGTCTCCGCGGTCGCCTCCAGAGAGTAGCTCCCCATCAGCCGGCGACGGCTCGTGAGTTGGGATTGTCTGCGGTTCCAAGGGTGCAGTTCCGTCAATTTTCTGGATATGGATCAGTTGGTGAGGTTGGGGTTGAAGACGACAATATGAAGAAGATTATGTTGTTTATTCTTCTCTTTGTAGTTTTCGATTTCTTATTAATTTGAACTTATCCTGCTGTTATGGCACAATTAAGTGAGTGTAGATTGTTTGGCTGATTTCACGTTTAAAGACCATAGCATTGTTCGTTTCAGATTACGCGACAATGCCCCCACTCTCACATGGGTAGGATGCACCTCGTAGGGGCATCGCCTCACGAGGTAGGCATAGATTACTGACGGACCCATATTCTTTTAGTAATAGGGGACTCGAACCTTGAACCTTTTCGGTATCAGGCGTAATACACTACCACTCGGCCAAAATTTCCATCTGTGAAAAATCATTTATATTTGTTTTAGTTGGTTCTGCAACAACTACAATGGCTACAAAAGTTATAACAACAATACTTAACTATGAAATTCATCAATTTACTATAAAATACTACTAAAAAAATATCATGTGTCGTCTGTTCATTTTTCTGCTATCAGCCGGTTGATGCAATACAAAAAGACAAATATGTGCTCACATCTTCACTTACATATAAAGTAAAATTCAAATTTTTACAGACAAAAAGTCAGCGATATATGCACTTTTGAGTTTCTAAGGAAGTATTCTCAATTATGCATATTTGGGGAATGGGGATGAAAGCAAGGAAATTTCAGCTACCCTAATCAATCACAACTCAAAAATCAATGGACAGAAATCCCAGATTGAAGTTGAGCATGAATTCTCAATTTGGTATAGAGGAGAGGTGAAATAGATCATGGGAGAAGATGAATATTTTTATTTTCGTTTCTTGTGTACAACTGCTGGTTGATACCCTCTTAAATAGGGAGTGACCTCTCAATAATAAGGAAAGGAGAATCGATCTAATCTAGACACATGATTGTAGCAATCAACCCATATTACAAATTTCCTTGATAAAGTATTTCCATATCTAACACTCCCCCTCAAACTAAGTAACGGGATCTCCGATACTGAGTTTGTCTAGTACTTCTTGGAACACTTCGGTGTGCACAGCTTTGGTGGGGATGTCTGCCAGTTGATCATCGGATCAGACATACAGAAGTTCAATGATACCACCATCGATCTTCTCTCGGATGAAGTGTGTCAATTTCCACATGTTTAGTCCTATCATGTTGGACTGGATTTTCTGCGATGCTGATGGTTGCCTTGTTGTCACAATATAGTCGACTAGTTTCCTTTGGGGGAAAACCAATATCTTTGAGCAATCTTCGTAACCATAAGACCTCGGTGATTCCATGCTTAACTCCACAGAATTCGGCCTCAGCATTCGACAATGACACAACATTTTGCTTCTTACTCATCCAAGTGACCAAATTTCCTCCTACAAATGTAAAGTATCCAGCTGTAAACCGGTAGTCAACAGGGTTACCACCCCAATCAGCATCAGGGTTACCTTTGAGGCATATCAAAATCCTGAGTGCCACATCCATGTGTTCTTCTTGTGGCTCATGCATGAATTGACTCACAATTCCTACCGCATAAACAATGTCTGGACGAGTGTGAGCGAGGTAGATAAGTCTTCCCACAAGTCGTTGATACCTCCCTTGACCAGTCTTTGGAGCTCCCTTGATGATATGCAGCTTGTGATTGACTGCAATCGGAGTATCAGCAGGTTTGCAGTCAAGAAGCCCAGTTTCAGCCAGTAGGTCTAGGACGTACTTCTTCTGT